>BQNB010085458.1:0-28469 GCA_026074375.1 Tanacetum coccineum | reverse complement strand
TATTTGATCTAGTGGATTTCCTAAGAGTCGTGGGTTCCGAAATAGTAGTAGTTCTAGACTTATTTCCTAGAGGCATACTAATCTTTGGTTTAACATTCACTGTACTAGTCTTAGGTTTCCATTTATATCCCGGTGGTGTGATCTTAGAGTACCGCCATTTACATGTCTTACTAATCTGCTCATATTGCTTCCTAAGTTTGCTTTTAGGTTTCTGATTAGTGGATTCTGAAGCAATTGTTCTCTTAAGGGGTGTTGCAACAGATTGGTTCATAATTCGTGTGGGTTCTCTAGTACTAATAGGCACAACCATAATCATTTTAGTCCTATAATCCACGCCATTAATATAATGAAGAACACACATATCATGATTGTCATTCAACACATATTTCCCACAAGTAACACAAAAAAAGTTTACATTCGAGGTCTTAGCATTCAAACTGTCATTACACGCAGTTACAGAAGTTTTATTATTAGAAAACTTAAAATTCCTACGGTGGTCTTCTACTTGTGATTTCTTCCCTTCATTATTGTTATGCAAGACTCTATCGTCCAATCGATTGCTCTTAAGATGTGGTCTGCTAACACTAGTAGTGGAAATTACTCTTGTAGAAATAGACACACGTTTGTTAGTTTTCCTAATGTCTTGAGGCAACTGTGGTGTTCTAGTTTGGTTAGGCTTTGTATGCACTTTATATATTCCTAGAGCAATCACATTTGTGTTCTTTAAAATTGACTTCACATTCTGAGGCAAAATATGTGCAGTGACTAGTTTTGAAAAATTATTGGACATATTATTTGTGGTAACTGACTTTGACTTTGAAAAATCTTTCTTTGCAAGAGAATCTGAAAAAGTAGCCAGTTTCCTAAAACTGATTGTCTTTGACTTTTTAAAGCATTCAGTTGTCGAATAACTATTGGTTTTTCAAACTTAGTTTCCACAAATTTCCCTTTCAACTTTTCAATGAGTTTCTTCAAATCACTTATTGCAATGCCTTTTTCTTGTAATTGAGCTTTCAAGTCTTGAATTTCAAAATATTATTTACGTTCTTTTAAAAATATGTTTGACTGATTTTCTTTGAAAGCTCTTTTTCAAGACGTTCACATTTGACAACTTGGTCCACGTAATTACATTGTAAATTAGTGAATTCATCGAGAGTAGTATATACACCAAGTATAGTATTCATGTGATCAGCATAATAATATTCTCTGGAAAGTCGGTCGATTTCATTCAAAAATTGTGTTTTTTGAGTTTCCAGTTGAGATTTGAGAGAGTCTACTTCATGTTTAAGAGAATTAAAGTATCTCAAATCAGCAACTATTTCCTCTTTGATGACATCAAATAACGTCTATTTTATAGCATCATTTATCCCATGTAATTAACTTATTTTGTATAATTATTGCAAAGAATTGTTACTTAATCGTTTATATTTGAGAATTACAGTAATTACGGAGTACTTGGTGAATATTAGCAAAAGGCGCGCATTCTGGAGCTTAAAAGAAGACATTTTAAAGATTACTATTTTGACAACCAATACGCCGTATCCATCAAGGAAGATACGGCGTATCCGTGCCTGCACTTACCAAAGACCACAAAGGAAACAAGTTCAATACGCCGTATCCAGGAAAGGCAATACGCCGTATTCAAGCTATATGGGAATAAAATATTCTGGAAGATATCAAACGTGGTCCCTACTCCAAGAAACTCCAATACGCCGTATCCAATCCCTTAGATACGCCGTATCGAACCGACTTCTAGATAATATATATAGAAAACTCAAAAATGAGTTTTAAGGGTGCTAAATCATATTCTCAATACCTAAACCACAAAATCAATTTTTAGAGGAGAAAAAGAGCAGAAGAGGTATTGTAACGCATTCCAATCCATAAAAGACAACGTGTAATTTCTTATACTTTTGTAATCGTTCAGTTTTTTGTATCATTCGTTAACTCGGTTAGTTTACCTTGGCTAAAACAATTACCCTTGTATTAATTATGATGTTTAAAGGCTAATACTTGGGTATTAGCCAGATTATTATGAAAGATTTCAGGAATAGTTTGGTGTTATTGATGAGATGTCTCGATTGTTTAATTTATCGTTGAATCGTTTGTTTACGGTGTTTTTTTGCTTTTTTTTTGTATGCGACCTATCATTCAACTGGATCTAGTGCTATGGACAAAAAGGGTTAATTCTAGATTAAGGATTAGCTCTACAATAGTGATTATACATCTTTGAATCATAGGATTACAAGTATTGTCCTTCTAAAATCGTGCTAAGAATACGCTTCTGGCTTAACTAGTTAATGGAAATTGCCTTTGCTTTATTAAACATGTTGACTAGTAGGTGAATCTAAATAGTTTAACAAATAATGTCCTGATTCCATTGGATAGTTAGACAAGTGGACTACTAGAGTATAATTTGCCATTAAGCAGTAAGTGGGTAAAGTCTTTATGAGCTAGGGTTTAACAAGATCACCATTGCTTTAATCCCTAAGATAGATTATAATCAGCAAATAAGGATGCTTTATGCGGATGCTTTAATTGTGACAAAATTAATGTGTCTAGGTCTTAGGATGAAGTCCCGCCTAAGTCTAAGAATGATATGCCTCTTCGAGATAAGTAATCATTGCACTAAATAAACAAACCAACTTCTAATCGGATTAATGATGGCTAATACAGTTTTCTATCATAAGGCTCGACCGCTCTTTTATCTTCTGTTAATTTGCTTGTGTGGGTTAAAGTGTTTTGAATTGATTGTAGTCACCAACCAAACCCGTGCCAGTCTCTCAGGCTGAAACCCCCATTTTTACCTGTTAGAATTAGGATTAGAACTAACATAGGATTAACATAGGTTTGACGTAGATTAGAATTAACTTAGGTGGTGTTTGTTTTTCATAAAGAGCCTCTTAATAGCCTCTTAATCTGACTCATTCAGACGCGCTCAGACATTTGGCTCATTAAGTGCGTTTGTTTTTTTTCTTTCGTTCAGACGCGGTCAGAGGCTGAAACATCTTAACCAACTAGATGTGGATGGGGGGTCTTGATGCCTCTTAATGCCTCTTCACTCTTTACTCTCTTTTTTTCTTTAGTTTTTTTTCTTTGTTTTTTCTCTCTTTGTTTTGTGAGATATTTTTTTACTCTTCTTTTAATATTGATATTACGCTAGAGAAAATTAATCTTTTTTTTTCGTTAAATAAATAATGTTCAAAATACTAATGATGATGATGCTTAAACATTTAAAAGTTTTTCAAACAATAGTAATATATAATTAGTTTGTGAAATTAAATTGTGGCTCGTGTAATTTGCACGTGAGCTTAAATTTTTCACTAAAAAGTATTTTAATTGTTAATTGACAATGTTAAGCATATTATGAAATTTTATCTTTCGCAACCTTATGATTGTAAAGTTAATGATAGTAACAATTTGTAAAATGATGGAGATGTTTTGCCACATGAGAGTACAATATATGACTACTTTGTGAGAATAAATTGAGACACAAAATTTTAAATGTTTTTTAAAGCATTTTATTCTCACGTTGCAAAACTATGTTTATTTTATGACTAAAATGCTCTATATAATTTTTAAACATGTTTATGTTTCATAAGAATAAAACTGTTTTTAAGAATAAACTAATTGGTACTTTTATCGTTCAGACATTTAAAAAGTAAAAAACAAACAATATCATTTCATTCAGATTCAGACATTTGCGCATCAAATTCAGATGTGCGAATTAGATTCAGATTCAGAGCCTTTTAATAAACAAACAGCACCTTAGATTAGATAACCAAAATATAAATAAATTGAGATATTTAACCTCGCTTCAAGTGTTCGACACCCTACTTACCACGAATCTACCACCGACCGGGTACACTGCCCGTTAAAGTGTTGTTTTTGGTTAAGTCGTCAAAATATAAATTTAAGACTTAAATCATAAAAATATACACCACACAACGGCCGGGGAGTGAAAATTAATCTTGATTTTTATTTTATATTTTGGTTTTTAACATTAGATCTAACCCTTAGGATTAGTGTAGTTTAGAGTAGTTTATATTCCTGCTTGTTTGCTTACTCTGTTTGTGTTATACGACGTATTCAGTTCACTGAATACGACGTATTAATTATTTAATAGTTTTTCTAGTAAGATTGTTACAGGATGGACGATCCGAACATTACTATGGAGGAATACATCAGGCTCGAGGAAGAAAAAGCTCGAAAACGTGGTAAAGTGTTTAATTAGGAAACTGCTAAGTATGGTAAAATCTGGTATGATGAAGACATTCACGACCTCAGATCCGTTGAAACCGAATTCCCAGCTATAGCCTTTAATGACAAGGTATCATCTGAAAAAACACTTTCTTGTGAACCAACGATAAGTTCTCCCAACGATGAAATTGAATTTAGAATTTCGTTTGACGATTCCGACGATGAAGATTACACGATAGTTTTTGTCAAAAACTCATTTTCTTATAAAATAATTTCTACCAATGATTTGAAAACAGATTCGGAAAATGATAATGAAAAAGTCATGCCTTCACTTCCATCACCTGAGCCTGTGAGTAGTTGTTTTGATGATTTAGACTTCTTTAATGATTTTGAGAATGAATTTCCAGACATTGTTTACAATGATGCTCAAACGTCTAAATCAGATTTATTAAATGAACCGATTTTAAGCCCTCAACATATCGATGAATTTGATTTGAATAATGAACATCATTGTTCGAATATGATGAAGTCGAACAAAACGTTTTGTACTTTAATGATCTATTCCCTTTCAACATTATTCATCCAAATGATTTAAAATCGGAAAAAGACAATGATGATAATGAAGTCGATATAATACAATCTTTGAGGGGTAATGAAATTACACAAGGGACATATATGCTTTTTGAAACAAGTCACGATAAAATCAATAAAACTTTCAGAACGAGAAGTTTTGTCATGAAATTAAATGTAAATATCGTGATTTGGAATTATTACGTTAACAGAATGCTATTCTATCTCATTATGAATTTATATGTGCCATTTGGCATTCCGTTCGACCCTAAACGGTATTATAAGGATGGGATTTATACTGGAATGATTGTGGAGGCCAAGGTACGTTTTCTTTACTTTATTTAAATTAGGAAAATTGGTCTCCAAGGACGGATACGGCGTATTAGGTTAAAACCTATACGGCGTATCTACTGTTTTTAACTGAAGTTGACTAAGTCAACAAAATTCGCCAATACGGCGTATTAATCAAACACCAATACGGCGTATCGAGTTTGGGTATAAAAGCCCAACTGATACGCCGGATTGAGTTTTACCACTACTTTTCCACTCCACACACACAAACGATTTTACCACTAAAAATTCTTGGAGATATCTTGTTCTTGATTCATAATCACACTCTTTTCTTTATCAAGATCATACGATATGGCTCTTTCACCACGTGATCAGAGGCACCAGTACCTTAGTTACGAGGGGTTACAGTACACAAATGTTGATATTGCGAATTTCAAGACGAGATTGGCTAGGATATACAAGAGGGACGTGCACAAGGTGCAAGTATTCGATTTTAGGGGATTACTGGACTTGATGGCTGATGGGTTGAGTGCTAAGATGCTTATGAAGCATAGGATGCTCAGGGAGTGAGTTTGTTCACTAGCCGGGCCTGGAGGCGGCTATTTGATATTAAAGGGCCATTGGTACACGAGCTCATTCTAAAGTTTTTTAGTACGTTCAGGTTTGGAGAGGCTATACTTGATTTGGACACGCCTGAAGCTCTATAGTTTCAATTAGGAGGAGCTAGGCGTCGCCTAAGCTGGAGGCAGTTTATTATAGCTTTAGGATTACATACGAAGGAGGAGATGGAGTCCCTTGGTTTTGCTAGATACTGGGCCGAGAGTACGAGACAGATCCCCGACAAGGAGGATATGAGGGATTATTGGATAGGGATCTCATCTCATCTGCTGGAGACTTCCTTGGCACAGCCCCGTCTTACACTTTAATTAGGTATGAACAAATTATTAATCGTAAAATTCTATTTCTAAGATTAGTGATCACTTAAGGTATGAACAAACAAATCATTAAGCATGATTAGTGATCAAGAAAATATTTTTCTTTTATCCATTACATTTTTACAAAATATTTTCACAAAATTGATTATACAAAATATTTTCTAATTTAAAGAAAAGTTTTATTAAAAACTTAAATTTTGAAATTTAAATTTTCCCCCCAAAACGGAAGCTTCTACACCAGATACAACCTTCCCCACAAAAAGAAAAAAAAGGAGTGGAGTCTAGGTGGCGGCCCCCTTATAGGCCTGGCGGCCCCCTTATATATACGGGACCGCCGGGACCGCCACCAGTTACCGTTGGCTTTTCCTGTCTATAAATACTGGTCAACCCTTGCTGAAAATCAGACCTCTTTGCATTAATTTTCTCACACTTCTTTCTCTCTCTAAAAACCTTCTTTCTCTCACTAAAACTCTTGATCACTAACATACTTAGATCTTGTTTCAAGTGATCTTATCTTATCTTCTTCATCTCATCTCTCCTCTCTATCAAGTGCAAGAGAAGAACACTCGTATTCGTCAATAAACAAAGTGTTGATTAGTGATCTCTCCTCTCTTCTTCTAAGTACCAAATCTCTATTGTATTAATCTTGTGTATTTGTGTTATTCGGATATTATGTAGATCTTGTGAGTGTATATATCTTGTGAAGTGGTAAATTGGTTCTAGCTAAGATTAGGACTCGAGATTTAGCTTAGTGTCGAAAAATAACGTAAGCGACGTGTAAACGGTTTTCTCCGCCTAAAAGGAGCTTGTTGACATAGTGAAATCTCGAGTCGGATACTCAGGGAGTGGAGTAGGGCGAAGAAGTGCTTCGTAGCCGAACCACTATAAATTTTGTTGTCTTGGTTTGGTTGTTTCTTTCCTTATCTCTTTACATTATTATTGTTGGTATCTAGTCTTAGTTTAGATAGTTATTGCTTGTTCATATTGTGGATTGGTTAAACATACAACTCGGATCTAAACATTTTTGAAAGCAAACTTTTAAAAACCAAAACGAACCTGTAAATTATTCAACCCCCCTTCTAGTTTCCATAATCTTGATGTCGGGATAGCTCTTCATATAGTAATTTATACATCTAGAATCATAGGATCAAAAATATTATCCTTCTAAAATCGTGCTAAGGATACGCTTCTGGCTTAACTAGTTAACGGAAATTGGCTTTGGTTTATTGAACATTTTGACTAGTAGGTGAATATAGATAATTCAACAAATAATGTTCTGATTCTATTGGATAGTTGGACAAGTGGACTACTAGAGTATAAATTGTCATTAAGCAGTAAGTGGGTAAAGTCTCTATGAGCTAGGGTTTAACAAGATCACCATTGCTTTAATCCCTAAGATAGATTATAATCAGCAAATAAGGATGCTTTATGCGGATGCTTTAATTGTGATAGAATTAATGTGTCTAGGTCTTAGGATGAAGTCCCGCCTAATTCTAAGAATGATATGCCTCTTCGAGATAAGTAATCATTGCACTGAATAAACAAACCAACTTCTAATCAGATTAATGATGGCTAATACAGTTTTCTATCATAAGGCTCGACCGCTCTTTTATCTTCTGTTAATTTGCTTGCATGGGTTAAAGTGTCTTGAATTGATTCTAGTTACCAACTAAACCCGTGCCAATCTCTCAGGCTGAAACCCCCCTTTTTACTTGTTAAAATTAGGATTAGAACTAACATAGGATTAGCATAGGTTTGACGTAGATTATAATTAACTTAGATTATATAACCAAAATATAAATAAATTGAGAGATTTGATCTCGCTTCAAGTGTTCGACACCCTACTTACCACGAATCTACCACCGACCGGGTACACTGTCTGTTAAAGTGTTGTTTTTGGTTAAGTCGGCAAAATATAAATTTAAAACTTGAATCATAAAAATATACACCACACAACGACACATCACTCTTTCAAACACAAGTGAAATTTTTCTAAATCAGCATTGATTCTTCGAATTTGGGGACAAAATTTTCCTTCGATTGTATTTCGAATGAATGGATCTATGTGACCAAAATATGTTCTTTTAGCGATTGTTTGTTTGCAAAGTTCTACTCCATCAAAAATCGTGTCAACAGCTCTTTTAATTTTGAAAAGTTATTCAGAGATTTTACACTTCTGATCCCACGGAATGGATTCAGCCATCCGTTTTTCTAACAAAGTTGTTTGTTTATTAAAAGACTCTTTTGAATGTTCATTCGTGACATGTGTATAACTCATTTTTGACCTTTCTGAAAAATATCTCTATTCAGGCGACTTTTCAGATTGTGAAACAAAAAATCATAAAGATTATTCAAGTTTTTATACTCAAAAGGTCTAATTAAATCACTTAATATTGATCGACTTTCTTGGGCAAGACGAATCGTTTCGTCTGATTCAGGAGCTAACATTAAAACAAGATTATCATTATAGCAACCTATATCATACACACGAGGATTCGCTCTTTGAGCTTTCTTGAGGAATTCAGGTTTTACAAAACTCGTTTTACAATTACGATTAAGCATATTCATTGTTTGAACTGATTAACCGGTTTTGTAAATAATATCATCTAAAACTTTGATTTTGTTTTCCAAAGCAATAATTTTTTCAAGTTCTGTGTCGTCACGAGTTTTGTGAAACTTAGTCTGAGCCTCTTTTTCTTGTGGCATTATGGAGATGGTTTCTTGATGTGCAAAAAGCTCCTTTTTCATATCTGAAATCGTTTGATTTAAATAGTTTATCTTTCGAGTATATTCATTATATGACTTTTCAGATTCCATTTTGTATGACATTAAATCCCCTTTAACTTTTGCACAATTAATTGCCACATTTGACGCATAATTCACATCATGATACCTATCAAGTTCAGTTTGGAACTTCTTAAGGTCTTTGAACATCAAGTGATTAGTCTTTGACAGTTCATTATTTGCTTCTTTAAAATGGTTATTTGATGATTCTTAACTTTTATTTTTGGTTTTAAAATCCTCAATTTCACCTTTCATTTTATAAACTAAAGCCTTGTTAGATGATTCCAAAAATTTATTACGGTTTTTACTGTCATCAATTTCACACTTTAGTTTCTCAATTAAAGAAGCAAGCAAATCACGTTCTTTAGCAAGATCATCATCATCCTGGTCAATCATTTCTCAATTATTACACATATCCACTAAATCAATAGTGATGTTAGTATCGCCTTGTTCCTCCAGATATGTGTCATTAACAGATTCAGGTTGCTCAAGATGTTCTCGGTCATTATCAAACACATTATAGTTATCATCATCATTTTGTACCTTTTGCAATGGCTCAACATCAAAGATGGGTCCAGAATTGTCAGCATCATCTGGAGTAACCTCTTGAATCTCTGCCATGCACATATAATGTGCTTCCAATTCCTGATCGCCAGGTTCATCCTCGGTGTCATCCCTCCAATCAGCTTGCTCTGCATTCAACTAAAATTCAGCTTCCTCTTGCTTACACAATAGCATCTTCTCCTTGTGATAAGCTGCATCCTTTGCCCGTTTCGGTTTCTAACATTCCCTTGCTACATGCCCATATTCCTTGCAATTATAACACTGAATCCCAGACTGCTGCACTACCTGAGTACCCACATTCTCCCTAGCCCCAGCAACATTAACTACCCTCTGATTATCATACTCATGTCCTCTGTTGATTCTTGGAGAATTGTCCTGATTAGCTCTACTGGTGTTTGATGAAGTTTCGAGGATGTTGTTGGTAGGTTTTTAGATTTTCTTGAATGATAGAGATATTAAGGCCATGAGTTTATCAATCTCCTTCTCCTTTGACATTTCATCATCATCAGCAACCATATCAGGTTCTTAATCATAAGTAGGTGTAGAAGAGTTGACAATTGCTTTTTCTCTGTTTCTGGTAGCATTGTTATGATCTAGTTGAGGAATTTTGAGTGTAGTGATTAGGATGGTTTTGAGGATGGTAAACTAGTTGTTGTTGAGCAACAAGTGTAAGTGGATTAGCAGTGCGTGCTAGTCTTTCAGCTCTTATCTCGTTGACTTCATTCTAGTGTTGCTGCAGGATGTCATAAAGTTTGTAATAGGAGACCGTCTTCAGCACTTGACTCTGCTTAACAAGTATCACAAACATTTTCCATTCTGGTTGTAATTGAAGTAAGAACTGAACATTCACTTGATGATTTGTAACATCACACTAATTTCTGACAAGCTCATTCATCATCTTGTAGAACCTTGAGTAATACAATTAAAGTGATTCACCATCCCGTGATGTGAATATTCCAAACTCCCAATATAAATTGGTTTCAAGATCTTGAAAATTGATTGATTCACCCTGTTTCAACCTTTCAATAGCTTTCTACATTTCACATGCATTTAGACAAGCATCAACTGTGGAGTAGATATCGTTATCTATCCCTGTGAGAATTATCTGAACAACTTCAGCATTCAATTGATCCCGTATGTCTTGTAAAACATTCTTATAGTTCTCCATGTACCCTTCTGTAGTTGTTTCTGAACTACCTTCTGCAACTGGAACAGTCTTCTCAGTCCAATTGAATTTGTAGGGTGGATTCTAGAGACAATAGTGGATGAGTTCATTGTTTGGTTTGGTGTCGATGTATCTCTTGATTCTGGATTTCCACTGAACGTAATTACCAGGTGCTAACATTGGTGGACGGTCTTTACCACCTGCTTCCATGATGGCATTGTGAAGAGCATTTGATGTTTGAGTTTGCAAATTGGTATTAGTATTTGACATTTTGATGAAGTTGTGAATGGATATCGGATCTTAAGTATTTAAGTGATTGAGATGTTGGTTAAATGAATTCAATTAACGATCACGAGATTTTACAAATCTGTGAAATTAATCAAGAAGAAACCGTGAAATGATAATTGCTTTGAAGTTAAGGTTTAATGTTGTTGAATTGAATGTTTGTTAAGTCCAAGTAAAAGTTATAAGTCCTTGATGATTAATGCTCCAAGTTTGTCTAAGTATGAAATGGCAAACCACCACGAAGTTGAACAAACTACCACGAGATAGCAAACCACCACAAAATGGCAAACCACCACGAAGTTGAACAAACCACCACGAGATAGCAAACTACCACGAAATGGCAAACCTCTATGAAGATGATCAAACCACAACGTAAATAAAACCTCTACGAAGATGATCAAACCACCACATAAATCAAACCTCTACAAATATGATCAAACCGCTACAGAGTTTTTATTTGGACAGACTTTAGTTTAAAATAGCCAAGAAATAGATCAAACTGCTACCTGTGTACAAACCGCTAGTTAGACAGGTATGTCAAACCGCTGGCTATTAATCATGAATAAACCGCTGCCTTAAACACTTAGCTAAATCGCTGGCAAAATGACTTTGATCAAACCATTGGTTTAGAATGTGCAACAAACCAATGCCAAGTCTGTTAGACAAACCGCTATATAGAAAATTTTCGAAACCGACACCAAATGTTATCAAACCACTACCAAGTTTCAATTTTAGCAGAGTGACGTTTAGAAATACCAAGAAAGATAAGTAAACCACTATATTTCAAACCGCTGTTTGAACTTATAAATCGTTGTTTAGCAGATTTGGTAAACCGCTACTAGTGTAACTAGCAAACCGCCACCAAAGAAATGCCAAACCGCTACCAGTAGCTGTCAAACCTCTACACTAACAGCCAAATCGCTAGTGGACATTTGGGGACCATTAGTTCAAACCGCTATGTGTACTAGAAATTGTTTTCTTGCTAGATTTTAACATACAAACAAAACGGGTACAAGAGACTTGTTTTAACTTCTACTACAAACAAAAACAAGTACTAGCTTTGTTCTAATCCTAACCAAACCACTACAATGAATAAGACTTGAAGGAATAAGCTATTTGACATTCGAATAAACTATAAAATCAAGAAATAAGCTACAGAAAAAGGTTTAAAAAACTATGAGCTAGACGCTAAACCCTAAGAACATAACACAACAAAGACCATAGCTTAACCAAGATTCAATCGAACCAAATAAGCAAACAATCCGTGAGCTTATATAAGCAAATAAGCCACGAAGAGAGCTTAAAGATAGGTAGACGTGTAGAACAAGAATCTTGAGCACAAAGAAGCTAAACCAACAAAGCAAACCATGAGCTTTTTGTGTGAAATAAGCTACGGTTTAATTGAAAACCACGAATCCAAACACTTAAGAACCCCTTGGCTCTTGATACCACATGTTATCCCATAAACTAATCTATTACAACTAATAAGCAAACCAAATAAGTTCTAATGAGCACGAAAATAATAAGAAGAAGGATAGAAAGGAAATGGAAGAATATTATATTAAGATAAGAGTTTAGTGGATCTTTTACACATATGAAAACACACACATAAATGACCAACACCCTCTCCGTGTGTGGATAGGGTTCAATTTAAACCCTATGCCTTCACTTAAGACGCATGGGCTTCTTCTAGGGCCGGGCTTGGCTTAACTTGGGCTTTGAGCCCGAAACACGAACAATATTAGATTACAATCCAAGCCTGTTAATACCCGACTAGCCTATTACATTACAAGACCTAATAATAACCAATGTTGTAAAAATCGCGAGTCGCTAGCCGGGCGGTCGACCACCCTGTAGCCTGTAATCGGTCTAGGCGCGATTAATCGGTGATTAATCGGTTTTGCAAATTTTATATATAAATTTCAAAGTTACTTGTATGAGATGGATACAACACTTTAAATATACTAAAATTAAATGAGTTCAAAGTTACATTGTTCAAAACATAGACATAGATAATAAAAGTTAGCAGTTAACAATTCAAAGTCACATTGTAAAAAAAATGTTTGACTTTCGTTGACCGATTTGACCGATTTTTGACCTATTTGACCGATTTTTGACCCATTTTTTACTGATTTTTGACCAGACCGATTTTTCACCCGATTTGCCTTATTTTCCAAGGTGTATGGCCAAGTAGCGATTAATCGGCGATTACAAGGCCGCCTAGGCCAATTTTTGCAACATTGATAATAACCAAGAAGACCGATAACATTCTTGTTTGACTTAATAGAATTAAGGCTAACAGATTGGGCATGGCCAAATGAATGGAAAGACCAATATAAAAGCATCAATGATGTTCAGGTCCCTATAATGAAAGAAGGTGAAATTGATTGTGTTGTTTGAAAGGATAACAATGGTAAAATTGGAAAATTCTCTATAAGGAGTTTTTGGGAGAATTTTAAAGAAGAAAATGCAAAAGTCAGTTGGCATAAAGTTGTATGGTACCCTCAATGTAATCCAAGACATGCTTTTATTTTGTGGCTTACAATGCATAAAATATTGGCTACTCAAGACAGGATAATGGCGTGGAACAAAAATAATTAGTTCCTTTGTCCTTTGTCCTCTGTGCAAACATGTAAATGTTTCACGTTGATAGAAATAATGCCTAAAAATATTATTAATATTTTTCACATCATTACGTTTTGATAATCACAAAATATGAAAACGTTCAATGTAAAATTAAACGTAAACAAGTAATTAGTAGTAAATTTTCATTGCGAAAATTATATCACTTAAAGGTATGAATAAATAAATGCTTAATGCATTTTATGATCAAAGGAAATTTTTATTCAACCTCATACTTTTATAAAATGTTGTAAACATTTTTATAAACATTACAAAACATTTTCTACAATGAAAAGAAACGTTTTATTCAAAATAAACATTTTAAAATTTAAATTTTCGGACCTAAAACGGCTAGAAAGTTCCAGAAAATTCTCCTTACACAAAAGGACAAACTGGGGAGCGCCCAATCTAGGGCGGCCCCCTTAATTTTAAGGAGACCGCCCACCTATTTAAGGGGACCGCCCATAGGTAGACGCTCCTCTAGATTGTCCTATAAATACTGGACTATTCCCTACTATTTTCTCATATTTTGCACTCATTCTTTCTAATCAAAAACAGCCCACACATACAGCCCACACATCTCATTAAAATTCTTTGATCATTTAATCATAACGCTTTGTTTCCAAGTGATCCAAGCTCAATTCCTCAAGTGCAAGAGAAGAATACTTCTATTATCAAGTGAAAAAGTATTACACCTCAAGTGTGTATTACAATCTTGTTGTATCCATATCATAACTTCTAAATCATTTGTAAATCTTGTAAAGTTGTGTAGTAGATAGATCTTGGTGATTGTTGTAAGTATAGTTGAATCTTAGTGATTCATCTAAATTGTAATAGTTAGGTATGAAATTAGAAGTGAATTGGTGAAGTAGTGTGGTGAAGAATACTAAGGCGTGAAGAAGTTGTGTAGTTGTGTAGTTGTGAAGTTGTGTTGTGAAGTCGTGAAAGTAGTGAAGAAGTTGTGAAGTCGTGATAGATTGGTTCTAGCTAAGATTAGAACTCGACATCTAGCTTAGTGTCGGAAATTGATATAAGCGAAAGTTGTGTACGGTTTTCTCCGCCATAAGGGAGTTTGTTGACATAGTGAAGAAAACTCTCGAGTTAGGTGCTCGAGGAGTGGAGTAGGGTGAAGAGGTGCTTCGTAACCGAACCACTATAAATCTTTGTGTTGTGGTTTGATCTTTCTAACTCTATATTTCTTATTTCTTTAGCTTGTTCTTTACTTATCTTTATAGTTATTCTTATTGTGACAAGTATTGAATTCACTAGAAAATCGAATCTAAGTTTTTATATTAAATCTAACATAAACATTAAAACTTTAATAAAAGCAGTAAAACTATTCAACCCCTTCTAGTTTCCATAATTGCTATTAAGAGTTACGTCAACAAGATTTTTAAAATAAATTGTATTTAGCAAACTTGCAATCGATCTATGGAATCGGAAAAAAGTATAGACTTATATAGGGGCAATCTATGCTCATAAGACCACCACTATTTGAAGTGATGAGATTTATTTATTGGTAAAAGTAATTTCGAAACTTATGGTGAATGTCAAAGAGTTATAGGATCTTTGGCATTTTTATTAATGATGGTGATTTCTCCTCATATTCAAAATAATCCGAACTAAATAGGATGAAATTGTACCTTTTCTAAACAGTACGATGATTTAAAAAGAAACTTGCTAAAAATTAATGATAACTAAAATGGTAATTTATAATGCTTTACCCGTAAAGACATATGAAAGAATTTTTATGTGTTAAACCGCACAAAGAAATTTGGGATACTTTGTTCATCACTTCCATTCAAAGGTATTATTAAGTCAAAGTAACAAAATAGTCTTATTGTTCAACAATATGTACAATTCATGATTCCGAAAGAGAAGCAATAGATAATGCACTTTGCTAAATTAACACTATTATTACTTATTCTAAAAGTCACGTGATGATGGTTTTTCTTGCAAGAATTCGTGCTTATGAAATTTTCTTAGGGGCATTACATCCTAAAATGGCTGGCAAAAGTCACGGTGATTGGTAGAATCAAGAATCTATCAACTCTATCACTTCGAACTCATTTGGATATTTGAAGGTTTATTAAGAAGTAATTAAGAAAGATTCTGAACCGTTCAAAGCAAAAAGTGAACAAAGTAGATCTACTTGCTTGAAAGCTAGAAAGAAATCTAGTGATGATGATTAGCTCAACCTCCGTTAGTGAAGGATGAAGAATACGCCGGGCCATAACGAGACTCAAGAAATTCTTCAAAAGACGAGGATGGATTCGTAGACAACCTCATGAGAAGAAAGAAAATCATTCAAAGAAATAAAGACCGACCAAAAATGGAAATGCGAACGAAAATGCTTTAAGTGTGGAGCTCCAGAAAATCACTATCAGCGGAGAATGTCCTGAAAAAACCTATACAAGATATCAAAAATCAAAAGGCCGGTTGTTGGAAGGATCTTGGAGTGATAGCGGCGAAGATGAAGAGGAGAAGACAAATGACGAAAAGTGTCTTATGGCTAAAGCTTCCAAAGAGGTACTTTCCGAAATCGAATACTTTAGTGATGACCAATCATCACTAAACGAAAATGACTTAGATAGTGATATTGTTAGACTAATTGCGCAATAGGGACTAATAGCGTCATGGCTAAAATAAAACTCTAAAACATAGCTATAAAATAGAATTAGAGAATGAGCAACGCAGAATTATAAATGATAGAATATATGCTAGGTTGAAGGAGTAAAAGGTGATTAAGAGTAAAGTGAGATGTAAATTATGTCAAGAACTTAGTTTGAAAATAGAAGCTTAGACATAAATATTTGGCTAAATCAATTTAAGTTGTAAGTCACTACTTAGAAAATAATAGTTTTCAAAAAACGTACGGAGATAAATCGTTTAAATGATTCTTAATTTTACGCAAAGGATCAACCTTAGCGAAACCAAACAAGTAAATTTTGTAAGAGCTCAAGAAAGTCGGTCAAAGAAAAATAATAGAATTAAAACCAAAACTCAAATAACAAATTTGTTTACTCTTATAGAACCTTACTAAAATTACCTAATTGCAAGTGATGATGAGGTAATAACGTTTTTACAACCTTCTTTTAAAACCCCGCGTCAGATTTACTAAACCACCACAATTGAGGGTCTAAAACACCTCCTTCACGAGAGAAAGGGAAACTTTTCATCCTCTTTCCAAAATACAACACCCATCCTAGGTGAGACCAAGGTAGGCCTAAATTTTACTCTAATAACACTAATCACACAATGTGAAATCAACCACACAATCACAAGTTTATCTCAAGGTGGAACGATGTTTACCATGCATGTGTCCGAATCAAAATGCAAAAGCATGTTTGGAAAACACATAAATTCGGACTATGAACGATGGGAACCAAATGGCTAAATCATATATCTTCTGAATTTAATCATCTACATGCATCTTTTTGGCTTTCGTCCAAACAATTGGAAGTACTCATATAAATTTTCATAAAATCCTTATCCTTACAGCTTGCAACCTTGAGATTTTAAAGTAATTTCTCTTGAAGGCTTAGTACATCTTCACTCTTAATTCATAAAATTATAGATTGTATATATGATATACTTTAGTATTAGAACTGATCGTTAGGAATTATGAGTATGTCCCTAGAATGCAATTTGTCCGGCTTGCTTAGTTTTAAAAGATTTGTTCATTAGAGAAACCATTCTTTAAACATGGATTTATCATGAACCACTATGAAATGGAAATCATCTTTGGCACAACAGAACTATGTAGATGAAGAAAAGTGAGTCTAGCGGAACATAATCAACTTCAGAGTAGGGAGTACAGTATTGCATCGGAAAAGTCTCAAACCACTCTAATGGATGAGAACAGAACTCCCTTCCACCTCGGACACTCGCATCAACTACGTTTTATTCAGACAAATCGCCTTGTTGTAGTATCACTCCATTCGATCTACTCTTCTATCCAACAAATAATACACTTTCCCATTGCACGAAGAAACATATCAATTATTTTTCAGCTCAGAAGAGAATTTAACTTCTCTTTTCGCAAGGAGTCTAGTCAACAAATCATCTTATGTATTGCATCTGTGATTATCTCGTGCCGAAAATTAATCAAAGAAACTTTTTAATTAAACTAATGAGTTAATTAAATTTTTGCAATATTTCATTCTCACAAAATCAGCTAATAATCAAAGTATTTTTATTTCTTTTAGGTGGCCCCCCTTAAAATTAAGGGGACCAGCCGTGTAAAAAAGGTGGTCCCCTTAATTAATTAAGGGGACCGCCTATCTGAGAAACCAAACACCCCCTTACAGACGAATTATATACCAAACACCACTTTTCTCTCTTCCCTCTTTCTCCCACCTGCTGTGAACGAAAACACCATCACCAAAACCTTTAAAATCAAACATCAAATCACCAAATCAACCAAAATTCGCAAGAGGCAATTACTAACAAGTCAATCAACAACATCCATTGTAAGTTTTCCAACCTTTTTTTTGTTTGATTTCATCTAATTTTGTTCTTCTTATTTTTGTCTAGGAATTCTATAACTACAATGATACCCGTAGTCATAGGAGTACAACAATTTTGATAGGATTGAATCATAACACTTCTTGAGTCAAAATTTTAAGAACATGTACACTTATGATCATGTGGCCGAATTTTTGCATATATGTATTTTTAAAACTTACACACTGTTAATTAATGCCAAAACATGTTAAAAAAAATAATCAAGTATTGGTTATCCAAACATTTATACATTTTTCAAATCAATGAGTAAATTTTTATAAAAATAAAGGAGTGTTTGGTTCATCTCCTAGCATGATTGTTTAGAGTCAAGATGGCCATCACTACATTTTTATCACGTATATAAACACATTACAAACTAGTGTAAGTCATTAAAATATAGAATTCATATATATTTTGACATATTGGACAAAATTTCTACCCATAAGGGAGCGTTTGGCTTATCACAAATTAATATGAATTTTTGAGTCAAAATAAGTACTTTACTTGTGATAAGCCAATTGCAAACAAACTTACATGAATTAACGAAATATACAATCTAATGTATACGTTCTTCAATACTTAAGGTTGAGTTAAAAATAAACTAAGGAACATAAAAAAATTATTACTTCTTAGGTTTTTGTTTTTAGAGTCGAAGTAATTTTGGTTCCACATATAGTTTTTTTTTCTCATACTCTTTTTTTGAAATTTCTTTCTCTTCTCTCATTGTTGTTGACTTGTTTAGGTGACAAAAATGCCGAAAGCTACTACCACCAATATATCTCTCACTAAATCCTGCATCCCAAAAGAATCCAAAATTCCTGATATCTCCCCTGCTATCGCCCAATTCTACAAACCTATTGAAAACCGCAACATTCACGAAGGTCGTGTTGTTGATCAAGCTTACTACAAATCTAATAATATCGAGCGTCTCTTTACTAACATTCGCTTCAACTGTCTCTTTCAAATCAACGAACCGATTGTTCCGAGATTTATTCTAGACTTCTATAGTCAAGTCACGGTACAAACCGATGACTATGGCTATCTTGTCATCTCTTTTATGATTCAACACGAATTCATAACTCTTACTATCGCTCAATTCGGTCAAATCCTCAAAATTCCATACAATGGTTAAGCCGTTTTTACAAACGAGTGGGACCTTGCATCTCTTGAATATTCTCGAGAAACCGAGGCACCATATTGCACCGATCTTGCTACTCCCGACGACATTCGTCGACTTCTTGAATTGGAACGTGTCATGGTAGACCGTACCATTAAAAGTCAAACGGTCTCTCTCAATCCAAATCAAATTCTCACCAAAGAACTAAGCCCCGACATGAAGCAATGGGAAGAACTAATTCGAGAGAATGTGTTCGGACTAGGAGGACATCAGGACCGTCTCCCTGCTTGTCTTGCTCACATGTTGTATTGTGTTGTTGCCGAAGAACAATACAATCTAGCTTATTTCTTTGTCAAAAGAATCGAATGTGCCAAAGCTACTCCAACCGTAAATCTTCCATATGGCATGTTTTTAACTCGTCTTTATCGACACGTCATGGAATCGTATCCTTATATTGACAATGGCATCTATGACATTGTTGAGCGAGTCATGCATCCTCTTGACCTAAGACAAACTCGACGACCTCGAAGTGATCGTGGCAAGGCACGTCGTTTGGTTTCTTCTTCATCCTCTCATCATCAAGGCACGTCATCTCATCAACACGACGATGATGATGATGATGATGATGTTGAAACTTCTCGAGCAAGTACTCTATCTCCTACCACATATCTTAACTCTCTTCATTCACTCAACTACCAAAACTACCAAATACCTTCCTCTTCTGAACAAATCGATGAATGATAACTCTCAGTTGTTTGACAAAACCGTCCTGCGCTCAACGCACTAGAAAGACAGACAAATGCATGAGGAGATGCGCCGGAGGGGTCAAATCAGTTTGGAAAGGCACTAAAAGGAGTGTTTAGCAAGAAGATAGAAGTAAGAGAAATAGGAGTGAAATTAGCTAGATAGCTAAATGTAGTTTAAAAACAATTTTTAACTTGATTATGTGATATGTTCTAAATGACCTGTGTGTTGCTTATCCGTTTTATTCGGAAAGATTTTCGGGTGTTAGGTTATCTTTAGATACGTGATTTGCTATGATGATTTAGAAAACTTTGTTGTTATATTTATCTACTATTATGCTACTTTGCGTATTTCCATGATTTGATGTGTTTATTACATTGTTATTTGATTAGATGTGTCTCTATCAAAATCAATCTGGCTTAGGCATAATAAACCACCCAAACAGAAATACTTTCAAAAAAATTATGAAATATTTCATTTTCTGTGAAATAGATAACCTAACAGAGGGCGGCTCCAGTTAATTTCGTAACATGTGCGCCCTACGTATCTTTACAGGGGGACCGACCACCTAATTGAAGGGATCTTGCTCATTATGCAGAAACGGGGTGTGTAAAATAGTATTTTTCTTGCTTTTTGATTCTTTTTCATTGTCTCGGGCTATCTTTGACCCAGAATGCTCGAGAACATTAATTTGGAATAACTTAAACTGTTCAAACTCATCCTTTTCAAACACTCTTCTTACCCAACAAAACAATTGTGTTAGGATTATGAAAAAGACTCGGTCACCCCGTGTATAATCTAGAATAGCATAGCTCGTTGTCTAATTGTAAGCGTATGACTAATAGTATTGGGTCGGGCCTTTAGCCCACTTGTAAGCCCATACTCAAGCCCATTAGGGCATAAACACTCATGTATATAAACCCCTTTCCAGCCATGGGAAGGGGTTGGTTGTTCATTTTATCATAAAGCTTTCATTTGGTTTTTCTCTCACTAGAAACCTCACTTTCTCTCTCTAGATAATTTGCCAACCCAATCATTCTTGCTTGTGTTATGATATCATGTATACTACAATTGGCATCAGAGCCCATGGGATGAGTAGCTAGATTGTGTGTGCGTTTCCTTGGTTAGTTTAGATCAAAAGTTTGGTTTTTGAAGGTTTATGGTCTTATTCTTGACACTCTTTGATTCTCATGTTTGTGATGTTAAAGTTAGTGTTTTTATAGTTGTTATAACCTTCTAGGACCAAGTTGTGCAAAAGAAACCAAGTGAAAACGTTCAAAAGGGTGATTTTTAGGTGTTTTTAGGTGAAAAAGTTCGTATTTTCGTCGTTGCATTTTGACCTTCTGAGACATTCTTCGTTGCGTTTTGGTGAAGAAAGTACATTGTGTTTTGTAGTATTGTATAGTACTATTGTACTACATTTTGTCTTATTAGAGGTTGCGTTTTGGTCGTTGCGTTTTGACCTAGAGGTTGCGTTTTGGTCATTGCGTTTTGACTGCAGGTTGCGTTTTGAAGACTGTCGTTGCGTTTTGACCTTCTGAGACATTCTTCGTTGCGTTTTGGTGAAAGAAAGTACATTGCGTTTTGTCGTTTTGTATAGTACTATTGTACTGCGTTTTGTCTTATTAGGGGTTGCGTTTTGGTCGTTGCGTTTTGACCAATAGGTTGCGTTTTGGTCGTTGCGTTTTGACTACAGGTTGCGTTTTGAAGACTTTTGTTGCGTTTTGACTAGGGGAGACTCTGCCCAATTTTTAAATTGGTTGCGTTTTGATCAAATCTCAACGTTGCGTTTTGATCAAACCTCAAGACTCTTCATTGCGTTTTGACACAAGATTCTTCGTTGCGTTTTGACTCAAAATACTTCATTGCGTTTTGACTCAAGAATCTTCATTGCGTTTTGACTCAAGATACTTCATTGCGTTTTGACAATTCTTCACTGCTTTTTGACAAAACTTCAATCAACATTAAGTTAACATTAATTCAACCAAACCAAATCACAATCAAACAACATATCACCTAATCCAACAAACAATCATCACTTTTAACATACAATCACTAATCATTGATCGATCAACTTAATCATATCACAAGTAATCACTATGGCTAATCTTTCAGAGGACATCCAATGTGCCGGTTCCGATACCCGACCACCTATGCTCGATAAGGCTGACTTTGCGTCATGGCAACAACGTATTCGATTATATTGTCGGGGTAAGGAGAATGGGGTAAACATCTTAAAGTCAATTGATGAAGGACCATTTCAGATGGGGACCACGCGAGGAATCGTTGCTGAAGGAACTGAAGGTCCAATCAATCTGGGTCCTGAACGACCTCGAGTTTATTCGGATCTGTCACAGGATGAGAAGGACAGGTACAATGCAGACATCCGGGCAACAAACATCATACTTCAAGGTCTACCAAAAGATATCTATTCACTCATTAATCATTACACTGATGCAAAGGACATATGGGACAATGTGAAGATGCTTTTGGAAGGATCGGAATTAACAAAGGAAGACCGTGAATCACAACTGTATGATGACTTTGAACACTTTCGTCAGAACAAAGGAGAAACCATTCACGACTACTATGTCCGGTTTGCCAAGCTCATTAATGACATGCGGAACATCAAGATGACAATGTCAAAAATACAGTTGAACTCAAAGTTTGTGAATAACATGCTGCCTGAATGGGGTAGATTTGTTACAGCTGTGAAACTTAACAAAGGCTTGAAGGATTCAAACTTTGATCAACTATATGCTTACCTGAAGCAACATGAGGCACATGCCAACGAGAACAAGATGATGTTGGAACGTCTCACACAACAGACAGTTGATCCTCTTGCCTTGATGTCCAATGTTTCACCTCAACATTATCATTCTCAGTCATCAACAAATCCACCGACCACATATCATCAACCACATTCTGCTGACACCTCACAATCTGATTTGGGACTTTCTCCAACTGACAACCTAATCGAGAACCTAACCAACACACTTGCCTTACTCACCCAGTCATACAAAACCTTTCTTCCTCAAACAAACAATCAACTCAGAACCTCATCAAACCCAAGGAATCAAGCCACTATACAAGAAGGCAGGGTTGTTGTTCAGAATGTTCAGGGTCGACAGAACAGAGGACAGGGTAATAATGCACGGGGTGCAGGTGCAGTTGGTTATGGAAGAGCACAGAACAGAGTGGGGAATGCTAATCCGGGTCAAGCTAGGCAGGTTAAGTGCTACAACTGCAACGGGGTTTAACTCCGTTTTTGTGATCGGTCAAATGAAGCTCACTTAAAAGGAAAGTACAACGTCATCTAAAAGCTGAAAATGCAAATATCTCAACTTAAGGAGACCCGTAGTGAATTAGACCGGACACTTGATTTTAGGGCCCGAGACTTTCAGATCTCACAATTAATTGAAAAGGTTAATGGTTTACAAGAACAAAATGAGCTTTTTAGGGCAGAAAATGCAAAGATTATGCAGCACACTACAAGGAATTGTATGATTCGATCAGATTACGGTGCTAAGAATTCAGAACAGATTACTGCCCTTAAAAATGAAATGGAGTCTAAGGCCAACTACAGAATACGGTCTCATGTGTCACTACAAATCAGGTTAAACCAAAAGTAATTGCACCAGGAAAGTATGCTCTAGATGTTGAACCTATTCCCCCCTCGCAATAGGAAAATAGGGTAGTTTCATCTACATTATCTCAGCATCTTAAGGTAAAGGTAGATACACTTCATGAAATAAGGAGAAGCAAAGTTGAAAGACCTTTAGATGATCTCTCGCATCTGCTTGCCGTTACACTAAGCGATCTAGGAACTATTAGAATATGCGTTAGCACCAGTCAAAGGTCTTCAATCAACAAGATAAGTATGCATGCAATCACCCTAGTAAAAATTCAAGTTACTTTGAGGACCAGATTGCAAACATCAAGTAAGTAGTAAACAAACATGTAGATGCAATGCGACACTCCAAGAAGTCTAGATTGTCCATGTGCCTCTTGCTACAGGTGTAAACAGTTGCACTTGATTAGCTAGGGATCTCAACCTAGGTCATACTCAAGAAACATAGATACCGCAGCTAAAAGTGACTGCTGGACTGAAAGTAGATACCACCCTAGGACAATTAGATCAGTTTAAAACCACGAATTATGTGATTCTCGTATTTGCCTCTAAGGTACTGTAATTAATTCTGAACTTCTCTTTATGTGTGCCAACATCATGTAACAACTGTTTATTCTTGGGCTACTCATGATATGTGTGTGGTTACTTATTTGCAATCTGTGAATGCATCCCCCAATGTTAAAAATGTTGTGCGTCATGTTAAGCAAGTTTGGAAACCTAAGCAAGTTAAACAAGTATGGAAACCTAAACATATCAAACAAATTTGGAAACCAACTGGCAAAACACTTAACAATGTTGGTTATCAATGGAGACCCACAGGAAGAACATTCACCCTAGGTGATCAGTGCCCTTTAACTAGGCTCACTAAACCTACCGGAATGTCAGCCATTGCTTGTGCTAACCCAACGGAACCCAACCAACATTGGGGATCCAACTTTCCAAACTCTCCATCTTCGTCTGTTTTCAAATGCAGGTCGTACAAATCGTCCTTTGGTATTTGGACTCAGGCTGTTCAAAACATATGACGGGGGATCGCTCAAGGCTCATGAATTTCGTGAAAAAGTTTATCGGGACAGTTAGATTCGGGAATGATCACTTTGGTGCTATTATGGGTTATGGAGATTATGTCGTTGGTGATAGTGTAATCTCCAGGGTATATTACGTGGAAGGACTGGGGCATAATTTGTTTTCTGTCGGTCAATTTTGTGATTCGGATTTGGAAGTTGCCTTCAGAAAGCATTCTTGTTATGTTCGTGATACGGATGGTGTTGAATTACTTAAAGGTTCCCGTGGTTCTAATTTATACACTATTTCTGTTGAAGAAATGATGAAGTCCTCCCTAATTTGCTTGCTATCCAAAGCCTCCAAGCACAAATCATGGTTATGGCATCGGCGTTTAAACCACTTGAACTTCGGTACCATCAATGATCTTGCAAGAAAAGACCTTGTCAGAGGCTTACCTAGATTGAAGTTTGAAAAAGATCATCTTTGTTCTGCATGTCAATTAGGAAAGAGCAAAAAGCATACCCACAAACCCAAAACTGAAAACACCAATTTGGAAGTTCTAAACACCCTTCATATGGATTTATGTGGACCGATGCGTATGCAAACTATTAATGGGAAGAAATACGTCTTGGTCATAGTCGATGATTACTCTCGGTTTACGTGGGTTAAGTTTTTGAGATCAAAGGATGAAACACCAACGGTTGTTATCAAATTTCTGAATCAAATACAAGTCGGTCTCAACAAAACTGTAAAATTCATCCGCACCGACAATGGAACTGAATTTGTCAACAAGACTCTGTATGATTATTATGAAAGCGTTGGAATCTTTCACCAAAAGACAGTGCCAAGGACTCCACAACAGAACGGCGTTGTCAAAAGACAGAATCGAACTCTTGTCGAGGAAGCTCGGATAATGCTAATTTTTTCAAAGGCGCCGATGTTTCTTTGGGCTGAAGCTGTGGCTACTGCCTGTTACACCCAAAATCGTTCCCTTATTCACACACGTCACGACAAACCCCCATATGAGCTAGTACACAATAAGAAGCCTGATCTCACATTTTTTCAGGTCTTTGGTGCTCTTTGTTACCCTACAAATGACAGTGATAATCTTGGAAAACTACAACCAAGGGCTGATATTGAAATTTTCATTGGATATGCACCGAGCAGAAAAGGTTACAAAATCTACAACAAATGAACCCGATAAATCATGGAAACTTTTCACGTTCAATTCGATGAGCTGACTGAGCAAATGGCTCTAGTACAATCCAGTCCAGGACCCGCTCCTAGCCTGTTGACGCCTGGACCTATAAGTTCAGGGCTCGTACCCAATCCTGCTCCTGCTATACCATATGTACCTCCCACAAATAAAGAATTGGAGATGTTATTCCAACCTATGTTTGATGAATATTTTAATCCACCGGGTATCCGTCAGGATCCTATTCCTAATGTAGTACAAGACCCGGTCATTCCTACAGGTCCATTAGTGTCTATTTCTATTGATCTTGATGCACCATCGGGAAGTCATATATCATCACCATTGGATCATCATTCCTCTTTGGTACATCATGGTGTAGCAGGTGAGCAATATGCAGAAGTTAATCCGTTTGCTGCAGCTGATCCTAAACCATTTGTTAATGTGTTCGCCCCAGATCCAACCTCTAAAGCATCATCATCTGGGGAAATCATGATGCCAGAACCTAACCAATCCACTTAACCTCATGAACATATCCGGAAATGGACTGACTCTCATCCTCTTGATAACATTATTGGGAATCCCTCTCGACCGGTGTCCACTTGGAAACAGCTTGCTACAGATGCTTTGTGGTGCTTCTACAATTCTGTATTGTCCAAAGTTGAACCGAAAAACTTCAAATCTGCAGCTACTGAAGACTGTTGGTTTCAAGCCATGCAAGAAGAAATCCATGAGTTTGATCGACTGGACGTATAGCAATTAGTACCACCTCCAGACAGTGCCATGATTATTGCTCTCAAGTGGATTTATAAGGTGAAACTTGACGAGTATGGTGATGTGTTGAAAAACAAGGCACGTCTTGTAGCAAAAGGATTTCGTCAAGAAGAAGGTCTAGATTTTGAAGAATCCTTTGCCCCGGTTGCTCGTCTTGAAGCAATTAGGATATTCATTACCAATGCCGTCAGCAAAAACATGACAGTTTATCAAATGGACGTAAAAACTGCATTCTTAAATGGCGAGCTCAAAGAAGAAGTCTATGTCCACCAACCGGAAGGCTTTGTTGACCCAGAACGTCCACATCATGTCTATCGTCTGAAGAAAGCACTTTACGGGTTAAAACAGGCTCCTCGGGCATGGTATGACACTTTGTCAAAGTTTCTTCTGGCTCAAGGATTCTCCAAGGGTGTCGTCGATCCAACCTTGTTCATTCGAAAAACAGGCAAACACACTCTTCATGTTCAAATATATGTTGATGATATCATATTTGCCTCGACCGACCCCAAAGATTGTGACCGTTTTTCTAATGAAATGAGTTCTAAATTTCAAATGTCGATGATGGGTCAAATATCATTTTTCTTAGGCTTACAAATTTCTCAAAATCCTAGAGGCATTTTCATTAATCAATCTAAATATGCAAATGAGATTTTAAAGAAATTTGATCTTCATAAAAGTGACCCTGTTGACACTCCTATGGTGGAGCAAACAAAACTGGATGAGGACCTCTCAGGGACCCCTGTTGACCAGACCAAATATCGCAGCATGATTGGGTCCCTAATGTACCTCATAGCCAGTAGACCTGACCTTGTATTTGCTGTGTGCATGTGTGCTAGATATCAATCTAGGCCCACTAAAAAGCACCTTGAGGCAGTTAAACGGGTCTTTCGGTATCTCTAAGGAACCATCAATATGGGTCTTTGGTATCTAAAAGACACCGCCATGGCACTAACAGCATACGCAGACGCAGATCATGCAGGTTGTCAGGACACTCGCAGAAGTACATCTGGCAGTGCTCAGTTCCTTGGTGATAAGTTAGTCAGCTGGTCATCAAAGAAGCAAACTAGCACGTCCATCTCATCTACAAAGGCTGAATACATCGCGATGTCTGGTTGCTGTGCCCAAATCCTATGGATACGGTCTCAGTTATCAGATTATGGCTTCGCTTACAATCGCATCCCACTGTACTGTGACAACAAGAGTGCCATAGCCCTCTGCTGCAACAACGTTCAGAGCTTTAAAATGAAAAAACAAAAACAGGGGTAAATCCCGTTCTTTAAAAAGTACGATTTTGCAAAAACGACCCTACGAATGATTTTCTATTTTTCCTAAGTGAATACTGATAAAAGAAAATTTTCTAAACAAGAAAAATATTTTTTTGATTTTTATTTTATTTATTATAATTAAAAAACAGTTTTAATAAAAATAAATGGTTAAAAATAGTAAACAAATATGAAAAATTATGAAAAATTAAGGGAAAATAAGTTATACTACAAGAATCCTAAGAAAAATCTAAAACTTGAAAAACAGCTTATTAATAAGCTGTTAATAAGCTAATAGTGGCTGTGGGCTTATAAGACTAAACGGGCTTATATATTAAATGTAACAAACCTCTACCGGATGAGCTAATGTAGCACAGCGGTAGAGGTGTTGTTATAAGAGTTGGTTGATATGGGAGAGGTCTCGAGTTCAAGTCTTGCTCACTCGGGGTCTCCCCTAATCCCAACTCTTGTATTCCTCATTTTTTTTTAACTTTTTAAAAAGACTAAAAATAAGCAATTTTAAAAAAGAAAAAAAAATTTAAACTCAAAAATAAGCACAAAAATAAGCTGAAGAAAGGACTAAGTCCTACAAGGTGCTAAACTGTTAAGCATTTGAAGGGCAAATAAGCTAGCTAAATAATGAATCTAAGAAAAATAAGCTATCTAACCTAATAAGCCAGAAACAAACAGCAATAAGCTAAAAGATTAAGCCAATAAGCCAGGAAACTAAAAATAAGCTATAGTGTAACACCCCCAAATAGGGTCGCAGCGGAATAAGGGTCCGGGGCGTGTTACTTCATAGATCAATAGCACAAGATATAT
>BQNB010085457.1:0-28470 GCA_026074375.1 Tanacetum coccineum | reverse complement strand
TAATTAATTCTGGTTGACCAAAGTTAAGTCTGGTAGTTTAAATTTTAATACTGGTAGGTTATTGTTAGTGCTGGTTGCGGGAAAATTGTTTTTTTTTGTTTAAACACTGTTTAAATGTTACCGTTACAGATTTTTACGGCGCAATTATCGTTAACAGAGAAGCTATATATAGATAAAGTTTGATTTCTCTTTCATACTTATCTGTTTATTGCTATCTCCTTTTCGCAAAGTAAAAATCTTCTTTATTTTTATAAAGAATATAGTCAATTGTCTTGTTACCAGCATCTACAACTTCACTTGTAACTAAACCCAGTAAATTTTCAGTATACATCCATACCTTTATTGCTACTGTCGAATCATGGCTCAATTAAAATACTGTGACAAAATAATCAAGTGGGGTTTTTGCGCAAGCCTGATGAAAGTGCAGGGTTTGCAGAGATCCTACTATCTATGATTCCATAGTCAAACAATAATACTAATTTTGCTATTGATTTCTATTTAAGCTTCAATGCTTCTATTCGATATATGAAACTCTATGCCGTAGGGTTCCTTTTATACACTAAGGAAACTCTAGAAGGCTTTACAAAACGTGTGAAAGGATAATGCATATCCTTTCCTAAAATATCTCCTAACATATCTCTAAGATAACTATTACATCTATTCTGTTACATAAACAGACTTAACTATATACGACCAGTACTAACTATAGTACTGCCACTCTACCATTACTAACTATAGTACTGCCAGACTTAACTTAGTACTGTCAAAACTAACTAATACTACCAGACTTAACCGTTATACTACCAGTATTAAGTCTTTTACAATATATTTCCCAACAAGTTTCCTTAATTCATCCTTGAGAGCTGTTATTGCCAAAGCCTTTTCCTGAAGACCAACATTTAAATCAGAAATTTCCGCAGACTTTATATTGACTTGATTAGTTAAACCATCACATTGTTCTTTTGATCGAATACCTGCTGGTTTAATCGAGTCATAAAGTTGCTTATAGGTCTATTTCAAATGCTCATTCTCAGCAATAAGCTTTGTCACCCTATGATCCAATTCAATATTTATGGTTTCAATCTCTTCTAAGTCCTGTTTGATCTTATCCTTATCCATTTTCCACTTAGAGATTTAATTCTCTCTTTCAAGTTCTTAATTACCGTGTCTTTCTCTTGGGACTGGGCTTTCAATTCATTTAATTCAAACAATAGATCAAAACATGGAACACTTTGATTTGAAACAGAAATTTCCCTTTGAAAAATTTCTTGTTTAAGTTGAGTGTCAACTTCTAAAGAGATGCAATGTTTTTCAAGAATGGTAAAACTTTTGAACAGTTTATCGTAAGTTTCCCTTTTAACAAAATCCGTTTGAAGCTCAGTCTCAAGTTTGAGACACTTTTGACATTCATGCACATTCACAGAATCATTCTCCACAGAAGGATTAACAAGTAAGTTCATAATATCTTTGCTCATCACTTGTTCTAAGAGTCGTTCATTTTCATTCAAAACTTGATTCATCTTAACTTCAAATGTTTTTGACTCAATACGATGTTGTTCCACAGCCTGTTCCATTTGATAGAAGACATTTTGGACTTCAGAAAGTTCATCAACCAAATGTTGGTTGAATGTACTAAATAAGTCCTTCAGAGCTTTTACAAATGGAATTATTTCATCCCTAAAACAAGCTTTTGTATGTTCGAAACCCCACGAACCCTCAGTGATAGCTGTGGGTGTGGTCCTTTCTTTGACTACCACATCAAAGTTAGCAAGATGGTGTTTAAGTTTCTTCAAACTCGTGTTAACCATGCTGACTTTAGGAAGTTCTTTTGGAACCTCAACATTGGTGGGTCTAATAGAAAGTGTGGGTTCTGAAGAATTCACAGAATTCTGAGACCAAAAGGCTTGTTCAGCAGATAATTCAGTTTGTGAAACAAATCGTGTTGGAAAATCTTTATAAAGTTGGTTAAGAGCAGCATAATCTATCGGTGTGGTATCAACTTGCTTTTCCTTTTCTAACATCATATTATCCTTATGTTTTAAAAGCATTTTGGAACGACTCTCTTCAGCAAGTGCTAAGGTCTCTTCTGAGTCAGGAATCACAATAGGATTAGTTTGAACAATAATATCACCAACATATAGCTTTGGTTTCGACTGCTGAGCTTTCTGCAGATAGAAGGGATTTTGAAAACCTAGAGCTTGTTTAGTGGTATTATCATAGAAAAACTGAGGTTTCGTCAACATGTGAACAGTTTGTGCAGATTGATCTCTTTTAAAAACAATATTATCTAGATGTTTGATCTGCTTTTCTAGAGCTATTTCTCTATCAATGTTCCTAGATTCTTCTTTCTTAAAATCATTTTTTAGAAGAGTAACCGTTTGTAATAAAGATTCCTTTTCTTTTAAATGTTCTGAAAGAGTTTGTTTAAGAAGATCAATCTCTACAGACTGTGCACATGTGTCTGAAACGTTATCCTTACTCCTTAAGTCAACATTTTGTCCTTCTTTCAAAACTTTAACTTGTTCCTTATATCTTTCAAGCTCAGCAGTTAAGGTATCATTGACACTCTTATTTTCCAGATTAGTCTTGGTACAATTAGCTACTTGGGTTTTAAGCTGTTCAATCACAGATAATATCAAATCATCTTGTTGTGCAGAGGAGTTAGACTTCTGAACAGTTGCTTGTTGTGATTCAATCACATACTGAGAATAAGGAATGATATTGCTATCACTGGTTATTTCAGTCTCTGAATGATTCACAACATTCGACTGTTGAGAAGACGGCATCACCTGTACAGCTTGATGTGCCACATTATTATTCATATTATCATGATTGTGTACCTTAGCAAGGGTATCTGAACCATAATGAGATAAATTCGCCATGAGAGCAACTTTAGAAGAGTTGAGTTCATCACAATCAGAGTCATATGCATCCAAATCATTAGCTTGATAAGCAGCATTGTGAGTAATGACAGTCTGTGTGCTTTAACCTTCAGGAATATCTGGATCTACCAAAAAAGCTAGTTCCTCCTCATTTAGAATTTAACCATGTGCTTGAGCTTGTACCAGCAACACTTTTTCCTTAAACCATGAATCATCCCTTTTTCTCTTTGGTTTGGTGCATTGTCTGGACATGTGCCTTCCCCTTTGCAGTTATAGCAAATAACCGTCCTCTATTTTCCAGAATTGCTTCCACTTGCTCCTGGAGTGTAAGTCCTTGAAGTACCCGTAGCAAAAGAAGTTTGTCTCCCCTGAATTGGTTGTAGTGTAACTCTTCCATTATTGATGGTAGCTTGTTGCCTAGGGTTAGACGATTCTCTCAGCTGATTATTGGTAGTGGGATAACGGGAGGTGACAACTGCAGTCAAAAATGACATCATGTGATTGATGGCATCAATGGGATCATCACCTTTCTAGAACACTAGAACAATTAGACCGGAGTCTTGTTTAGAATTTGGGGAGGATATTCCAATTGAGGGATGGATGATGATGGAGAATAAACGTTGTGGTGAATTGATGATTGAAAATCATTGGATGGATAAGTTACTGAAAGAGGTGTTGATGATTGATGAGTTGAGTATTGTTGAGACTGATAAGGTGAACCATACTGTGGAGATGGATATGTTGAAGCTGGTGGTTGAAGTTGAGTGTTTTGGTAAGTGTGTTGATGAGTTTGATAAGGTGACTGTGTTATTTGGTGAGATGCAACTAAAGCAAGAGGATCGGAGTTACGTTCATGCATCAAACGAACTTCATTTGCATGTCGTTCATGTTGTTCCAAGTGAGCATGAAGCTGATCAACATTGGTAGTATGCAAGTCTTTGACCAACTTAACATCAGTAACGAATTTGCTCCATTCATCAGGAAGAGTGTTCAGAAACTTGGTATTAACTTGAAATTGCTCCAGTGGCATCTTGTAGATGTTCATATCATTGAGTAGCAATGTGAATCTCAAGTAGTACTCGTGTAACGACTCTCCTTTCTTGTAAGTGAACTTATCAAATTCATCGTACAACTTACACTCTCGTTCTTGCTTTGTTAACGACGTTCCTTGCATGAGCAGTTTAATCTTCTCCCAAAGATCCTTGGCTACACGATGTTGACTCACAAGAGCATAAATTTCTGTTGGAAGGCCTTGGAGAATGATATTAATTGCTTTGATGTCACAATCAGCTTGAATGGCTTCTGCAGGGGTGAGCTCAGTATATTCCTTAAGTCTTGTTACACCATCCACTGTGATTGATGGCCAGACGAGTGGACCTTTCTCAACGGAAGCAAGGATCATTCTACCATGTGGTCTATTCATCATATAAAGTTCCATTCTGCTTTTCCATGAATCATACAAATGTTTTTCAAGCATCGGTGGTTTATTGTCACCACCCGAGAGAAGTGATTTATCAGCAAGAGTCGTCATTGATAACGTGGTATCAAAAAGATTACTAATTGATCGATCGGTGGTAGAAAGAAATTGTGTTTGAATGTGTGGTTGTTGAGTCTTGAAATAATTCTTGAAACTACACGGGATTTTACAATTCTCGACAAAACCGGGAAAACAAGTTAATGTTTCACGGGATTTTACAAGTCAAAGAAATAACCGTATAATTTAGAAATTTGAGTTGATAGGTTTTAATTGGAAAGTGACTAGTTCGGTTCTCAAACAACTTGATTGGTTCGGTTGTCAAAGAAGTTACTAGTTCGGTTATCTTGTTCGGTTCCAAAAGGAGTAACTTAGTTTGGTTGAAAACTAGTTCGGCTCAAGAAGAGAATACTAGTTCGGCTCAACAAGAAAAAACTAGTTCGGTTCCAATTAACTAAACTGGTTCGGTTCACTCGTTCGGTTAACTAGTTCGGTTCAAACTAATGACAACTCGTTCGGTTCCAACTAAAATCAACTCGTTCGGTTCCAACTAAAATCAACTCGTTCGGTTCCAACTAAAAACAACTCGTTCGGTTCCAACTAAAACAACTCGTTCGGTTCCAACTAAAACAACTCGTTCGGTTACAACTGAGATCAACTCGTTCGGTTCCAACTAAAGAAAACTCGTTCGGTTCCAACTGAGATCAACTCGTTCGGTTCCAACTAAAACTAACTCGTTCGGTTCCACTGGTTCGGTTAACTAGTTCGATCTTCTAGTTCGGTTCAAACAGACAGGACTAGTTCGATTGTAACTGAGATGAAACCCAAATTTTCAAAACTCAAAAAGACACATTTTTGATTGGTTTTTTGCAAAAAATCTTGTACAACTAGTGTTACTAACCCTATAGGAACAAGAAAAATGAAAACTTTAAGGTTTTTAAGCGGGGGGCAAAAAAATTTCAAATCAAAGTATTTTGCCTCTTTGTAATTCGTGGTTATTGAACACAAATCAAAAGACAAACACAAAAACTAAACACACCACTCCATGGCTCTTGATACCAATTGAACAATACTAGAAATCTTTGATATTATGCAAGGACTAGAGAGAGAAGTGGGTTGGAAAGTTTCTAGAGAGAGAAAGATAATAATATTATTATGTGTGTGAAAATAAGAAATGAAACAACCAACCACCCTCTCCAAGGCATGGAGAGGGTATATATTCTACATACATGGCCGGCCATGGGCCTTAACGGGCTTTCCATGGGCCTTAGGCCAGACTAGCTTACTAGACTAATCATATAACAAATTCTTCTACATAAAATTTATAAATTAAAAGGGCTAAGGACTATATACATTGGAAGTGACCTATACTTTTCTTGTTTCCAATGAAGTGTCAACTCGCTTACACTTCAAAGGGGCTGAATGAGTGTGTAGTTTTTTGTTCTGAACAAGATGGTTTGAGAATATGGGAACAATGTTACTCACAGCATTGTCCAGTAGTGTAATCAAGTTAAGTATGCCACTCGCACTTTGCTATATAGGCTTTAACATGGTGGATATTCAACTAAAAGGATAATTGGAGTGATGTTGCGTTTACTAATGACATGGAAGATCTTATGAAAGTTTGATGAAGGAGTGTATTGTCAAGGAACAAGATACTAAATGGAAACTGAATTGATGGAACTTGATATGAAGAACAATGATTTGGCTGCTTTACTCAGGAGATTTCAAGACTTGACTATGTGTGTTACTAGAATGGTTCCAGATAGCCGCGAAGACCCCCCGATAATTGAGAGGTATGTTGAGGTATCTGCCTCGACAACATTAAAGGGTAATGTAATGTTGCTGAAACCCAACAAGACTCCAGGATGCAATTTCGGTTGGCTAACATTTTGATGTTTCTTTATTTATTTATTTTTAGACCAAAATGTTGAAAGGTTATGCAATTAGGAGTGCTGAGAACAAAAGAAAGTTTGAGAGTAATCAAAGAGACAACCGTGCACAACAACCCCCGTTCAAGAGGCAGAATGTTAGAGGATCAAATGTGGCCAGAGCCTATACGGCTGGTGGTAATGAAGGAAGGGTTTATGTTGGACCTCACCCTCTTTGCAACAATTGCAAGTTACACCATGTTGGGCCATGTACTGTAAAGTGTAGAAACTATGGAAGGCAAGGGCATTTCAAGAAAGATTGCCCCAAACTAAAGAATCAGAACCATGGAAACAAGCCTATTATTCCTGAAGCTAGAGGAAAGCTTATACTATTGGTGGATGAGTGTAACACCCGCCCTGAGGGGCATCATATTGCGCAGCGGAAATTAGCAATTTGGTGTTACTAAATAGCATCCGTCACCACGATAATAGAAAACGACTCAAATAAGACGTTTACCAAACACGTGTTCCATAAATTATTCAGAGTTAAAAGTGCGTTAGGTCCACAGGATCGATAAACAACCGTCTTATTACAATCCATGAAAAAAAATTGTTTTTCAAATAATATAAATTGTTTTAAACACCCATGAGATGTTGTCTTTTGAAAGACACGAACACACAAGAGTCTTTCCATTATTAAAATCCATCACCCATACGCACGGACACCTCCACGCCATCGTTGCCTTCAGCCATCGGTTACCTGGGATAAAACATGTTTAAAACGTCAACAAAACAATGTTGAGTGAAATTCATAGTGTTTTAAATAAATAAATAAGTAAAACCTTTGAAAACACATTATTAGTTCTCGGGAAAACAAGCCAACAAATGGCATTGTATAGTAACTTCTTTTACTTTCACGCAATAGTCATGAACATCGAACGTTAACAAAAACATATGGTATTTCATATGCTAAATAAAAGGTTCACCAAACAAGGTATTATTGTCTTATATCTACTAATTTCTAATAACTAAAGGTCCGTTTGACGGGTTGATGCTCACAAGGATTCAAACCCCGGACTAGGGGTCGTCAAACCCATTAGATCTATTTTATGCATTAGCGTTTACCTCCAACATGGAATATTAACTGGTTCAGAAAATAAGGGACTTCGACAATAGCAACTTATGCGGAAAAACAATCTTATTATTCAGGTCCAGGATACCCATAAAATATATGTGTTCATTTATAATACAAACATGTATCCTCCACTCGCAGTTTAAAACATTTAAAAGAATGTATGCTGGCTTTAACTCACTTAAGCAATATGATTCCAAATCATCTAATCAATCAAACAAGCGTAATAAACTTCATGTCTCAACCGTGACCTATATAGTACAATATAAATAGCGGCAGTGACTAAAAGTATAAATATCTTATATTGCATACTTTGGCATTTATTATTATATATATTATATATATATATATATATATATATATATATATATAATATATATAAACTCAGCATATAAATATATCTTTTATATCATATATATATATACACACATATTTATATACACACATATTTATTATATACACCATATATATATATATATATATATATATATATATATATATATATATATATATATATATATATATATTATAAGAATTAGTGCTATTGGTTGTAACGATTTGTATAATTTTATGAAACAATGCAACTATGTATTAACTCTCTATGATGAAAAATGAATGACTATCTTTTGATTACTACTTGATGTTGTATGGTTGTTGTTGTGGTTGATTTGTCATTATATCATGTTATGAGAGTATCATGTTATGAATGATTACCAGATTGTTTTTTGTGTGACGTGACAGAATCATGCCTCCAAAGTCTGCACCTATGACTCAAGCTGCTATTTGCTGAATGATCAAGGAAAATGTTAATGCCGCTATTGCTGCTGAGCGGGCAAGGCAAGCGAATGTTAGGAATGATGTTAGTAGATCTGGGCCAGCTATGGGTCGAGACACTGCACCTGCTGTTCATGAGTGCACTTTTGCTAGGTTTATGAAGTGTAATCCTGCTGCCTTTCGTGGAGTTGAAGGAGCTGTCGAATTGCGAAGGTGATTTGAGAGCGTTTTTGAGATCAGTGAATGTGCAAAGGGTAAGAAGGTAAAGTTTGCTGCTGCTTTATTAGAAGGACCAGCTTTAACTTGGTGAAAAACTAAGGTTGCAACTATGGGTTTGAAGACTATGAACCAAATGCCTTGGGCTGAGATGAAGCAACTAATGATTGCTGAGTTTTGCTCGATAGAAGAGATACAACGTATGCAGCGCGAGTTATGGAACTTGAAGATTAAGGAGTATGACATTGTTGCTTATACTCAGAGGTTCAATGAGCTTACATTGATGTGTCCAAGAATGGTAGAGCCTAAAAGAGTGAAGGTTGATGCTTATATTCGCGGTTTAACGGATAACATCAAGGGTGAAGTGCCATTGTCTAAGCCTGCTAATTTGAATGAAACTGTACATATGGCTCATAAGTTGATGGAGCAAAAGTCGCAAGCTAGGAATGAAAGAATTCTAGAAGGAAAGAAGCGAAAGTGGGAAAACCTTCAAGGTGGAAATAGTAGTGGTAAGGATAATCAAAAGGATAACTCTCGTCAAACTTTGTAGAATAACCAAAAGCAAGGAAATGTGCCAGCCATGGTTACCGCTCCTACCGATGGAAAGTTTCCTTTGTGTAAACGTGATTAAATGTTACAAGTGTGGAAAGGTTGGACACAAGGCAAGGTATTGTAAGGAGAAGAGTGTTGCTATGGGTGCTAACGCTCAGCCTATTTGGACTTGTTATGATTGTGGTGAGCAAGGTCATACTAGGAACCGATGTCCGAAGAAGGTGAAGCAAGAAGAAGTTGGAGAAGTTCATGGTTGAGCTTATGCTATTAAGGACGCTGAGCTGACGGGTCCGAACGTGGTTACTGGTATGTTTCTGCTAAATAACCGATATGCTTCTATTTTATTTAATTCAGGTTTCGATAGGAGTTTTGTGAACACTAGATTTAGTTCATTGCTCGATATCAAACCGATTAAAATAGATAGTTATGAAGTAGAGTTAGCTGACGGAAGGGTAGTTAGTACGGACACTATTTTGAAAGGTTGCACTTTGAGTTTAGTGAACCATATTTTTGAAATCGAACTTATGCCAATTGAGCTTGGTACGTTTGACGTCATCATCGGTATGGATTGGCTTGTCAAGCATGATGTCGTTATCGTCTGTGGCAAGAAAGTTGTTCATATACCGTATGGGAATAAAACGTTGATAGTTGAAGGTGACAAAGGTGGATCTTGACTGAAGGTTATTTCGTGTATCAAGGCCCGTAAGTACGTCGAGCGAGGTTGTTATTTATTTTTGACACACGTTACGAAGAAGAAGTCGAAGGAGAAACTATTGGAAGACGTGCCTGTAATTTGTGACTTTCCTAAGGTGTTTCTTAAGGAGCTGCCAGGACTACCACCATCGAGGCAAGTAGAGTTTCGAATTGATCTAGTGCCGGGGGCCGCACCTATTGCGCGTGGACCATATAGATTGGCACCGTCTGAGATGAAAGAGTTGTCGGTACAATTACAAGAGCTGCTGGAGAAAGTATTTATTCATTCGAGTTCATCATCGTGGGGAGCACCAGTGTTGTTTATGAAAAAGAAAGATGGATCTTTTCAGGATATGTATAGATTATCGCAAGTTGAACAAGTTGACTATCAAGAATCGTTATCCTCTTTCGAGAATTAATGATTTATTTAATCAGTTGCAAGGTTCTAGCGTGTATTCTAAGATCGATTTGCGATCAGGATATCACCAGTTACGCATTAAAGAGGAAGACATTCTGATTTCTGCATTTAGAACTCGGTATGGTCACTTTGAGTTCCAAGTGATGCTGTTTGGATTGACTAATGCGCCTGCTGTGTTTATGGACTTGATGAACCGAGTATGCAAGTCATATCTTGATAAATTCATCATAGTGTTCATCGATGATATTTTGGTTTATTCCAAGGACGAAGAAGAACATGGAAAGCATTTGAAGATTATTTTGGAGCTACTGAAGAAAGAGAGATTGTACGCCAAGTTTTCAAAGTGTGATTTCTGGCTAAAGTCAGTACAATTTATGGGTCATGTGATTAATCGTAGTGGTGTTCATGTTGATCCTGCCAAGATCGAAGTCATTAAGAGTTGGGCTGCACCAACGACGCCAACAAAGGTGAGGCAATTTCTTAGATTGGTTGGGTATTATCGGAGGTTTATTGAAGGATTTTCTTTGATTTCTAAGCCACTGACTAAGTTGACTTGGAAAAATAAGAAATACGAGTGGGGAAAAGAAGAAGAATAAGCTTTTCAAACGTTGAAGCAGAAATTGTATAGTGCACCGATCTTAGCATTGCCCGAAGGAATGGAAGATTTCATGGTGTATTGTGATGCATCTCTTAAGGGTTATGGAGCCGTGTTGATACAAAGAGAGAAAGTGATAGCGTATGCTTCTAGATAATTGAAGGTCCATGAAGAGAATTACACTACTCATGATTTGGAGTTAGGAGATGTTGTTTTCGCTCTTAGATTGTGGAGACATTATTTATATAGGACGAAGTGTGTGGTTTTCACCGATCACAAGAGCCTACGATATATCCTGAATCAGAAAGAGTTGAACTTGAGACAACAAAGGTGGATTGAGTTGTTGAGTGATTATGATTGTGAAATTCAGTATCATCCTGGAAAAGCGAATGTGGTGGCTGACGCCTTAAGTCGAAAGGGAAGGGATGAGCCATTGCGTGTTCGAGCTTTGATGATGACTATTCAGAAAGATTTACCGAAGCAGATTCGTGAAGCTCAGGGAGAAGCCATGAAAAGAAAGAATGTAAAAGTAGAAATTTTGGGGAGATTGATTAAGCCGATATTTAAATGTCGCCCTGATGGAACACATTGTTTTGGGAATCATGTTTGGTTGCCGCGATTCGGTAGATTGAGAGAATTGGTTATGCGTGAGTCGCATAAGTCCAAGTATTCTATCCATCCGGGATCGGATAAGATGTATCAAGATTTGAAGTTGTTGTATTGGTGGCCAAATATGAAAGCGGATATTGCCACGTATGTTAGTAAGTGTTTGACTTGTGCGAAAGTTAAGGCCGAGCATCAGAAACCATCTGGGTTGCTGCAACAACCTGAGATTCCTGTTTGGAAGTGGGAAAGAATTATGATGGATTTTGTGAGCAGACTGCCGAGAACGCCAAGTGGGTATGATACGATTTGGGTTATTGTCGATTGACTGACCAAATCAGCTCATTTCCTGCCTATGAAGAAAATGGATAGTATGGAGAAACTTACCCGACTGTATTTGAAGGAAATAGTATGTAGGCATGGTGTACCTGTTATTGGTTATTTCGGATCGAGATAGCCATTTTACGTCAAATTTCTAAAGATCACTTCAGAAGGCATTGGGGATAAATTTGGATATGGGTACCGCTTACCGCCCTCAAACAGATGGTCAAAGTGAAAGGACAATACAAATGTTGGAAGATATGTTGCGTGCCTGTGTGATTGACTTTGGAAATAGTTGGGATCGCCATTTGCCATTGGTCAAGTTCTCATATAACAATAGTTATCACGCAAGTATTAAGGATGCACCATACGAAGCCTTATACGGAAGAAAGTGTAGATCACCTGTATGCTAGAGTGAGGTTGGGGATAGCCAACTCACCGGTCTAGAGTTGATCCGTGATACGACTGAGAAGATTGTCCAAATTAAGAATCGTTTGTTAACTGGTCGTAGTCGCCAGAAGAGTTATGCGGATAGAAGACTTAAGCCGTTAGAATTTGAAGTTGGTGATATGGTATTGCTCAAGGTATCACCATGGAAGGGCGCCTGTGCGCCTTCGGAAAGCGTGGATTGTTAAGTCCACGTTACATTGGCCATTTAAGATTAGAGCTAGCAGAGTGGGTCCAGTAGATTTATCCGTTAGAGTTGCATGAAGAGTTAAAAGGTTTCAGATTACTTTTTGTGACAACCCGAGAACTTCCGTTTCAACTAAGTTAGACCGTTTTCGGATAGTTGTAGTAATTTGAAATTTTTTAAATGGTTTCGTTTAAAAGCTTTACGTATAACAGGGGGGAAGGTTGTTTCGTTGTTTCTGAGAATCGTGCTACGGTGAGCGAACCGGGGACACAAAAACGTTGTAGTATTTTGGTAATTTCCGCGTTTTTATGTTTAAAGGCAATATTTATAATTTTGTCAATTTTCCGTGTTTCCGTTCACTCGATTCGTTATTTCGTGCTTAGCATTTTAATTTATACTTATACATGTGCATGCAAAGTCTTGTTAAATTAATTAACAAAAGAGCACTTATGATCCTAGAAAGTGGGGGAAAAAAATATATTTGGTCCCCTTTTAGCTTGTTTCATAACCGGGTTGATATGTATATTCATGCTTTACGGATCTATTTTTTGAATTTTTACTCTACCTAGTTAAACTTGTCAAACCAATTCTAATAAGGGCTTTGCACCATTTCCTTGCATAAACTCCCATTTGAAGCATCAAAAATGGTCTCCCTTGTGTCATTGTCCTCTCCTATTTCCCATGGCACCACAATAGTGTGTGTGTGTTTTGTGTGTGTGTGATTTTTGCATAGGTTTATTCAAGTGTACAAGCTCATTTCTTAAACCATTTCTCTCATAAGGAAAAAACACACAATCTACTCTTTCTCTTTTTTATTTCTTCTTTGCCGAACCAATAATACACAACCCAAATTCCCTTCATTTTTTAATCTTTGATCATACACTTGAAGATAATTGTTCGTTGTTGATTGTTAGTTTCATCGGGTAATTTGTTTGGTAAAACAATGTTTTGGGTTGTTTTTTATTTCTAATCTTCCCTTTTGTCTGTGTTTCTTTGTAAGTTATCTTTATTTTTTTTTCATAAACAAAGTTGTTACTTTTGCATTCCGTATGATCATTTCGAACAAGGTGTACAAAGCGGATCATTGTAAAATTCATTATCTATTTTTCTATAAAAACTACAAGTATCAAAGTATAAAGATTTTTATTTATAATAGAAAGAACATAAAATGTAGTTGTACTTTTGTGCGCTTAAAAGCTTGTGTGACTATGTTGGATATATATATTGCTATTAATACGGCTATATCGATTTGTTTAAAAGATTTATCGTTATGTTGAGTTAAAATATTGTTGCGATGAATTAAGTAGATGTTGAATTTGTTGTAAGGCGTAAGTTGAATGTCGAGAGGTTAGGTTTAGGACGGTTTTTGTTGCGGTATTTGCAGGTAAGTTGTCGAAAAAAATATTATCGGATATACTTACGAGTCAATAAAAGATGTACTTTGTAAAAGTGTGTGTGTGTCGAGTCTTCTCACTCAGCGTCGCTCGCAGGTTGATCAAATGGCCCAAAGTCGATATTTTCATAAAGGTCATTGCCGAAAATTTCATAAACTTCTATAAAAAAGCGTGTAAAATATACTTTTATATATCAAACTTTAAGATAAAATTTAGAAAAAGGTATAGTGTCGACGTTTAGGTTAATATTTTCAGTTATCGAGTCAACGGTTGTTTTGGTGTCGGGACACTAAAAGACGAAATGTACTAAGAGAAGAAATACACTAAAAGTCGAAATATACTAAGGAGACGAAAAACACTAAGAGACGAATTACACTAATAGTTGAAAATAACCACTAAAAGGGAATAAATACACTAAAAGACAAATACACTAAAAGACAAAAATACACTAAAAGACGAAATACACTTAAAAGAAAAATACACTAAGACGATAAAATTACACTAAAAGATGAAATTGTTCTAAGATGTTTGAAGTGTCGAGACTTGTCAAATAACTTATAACTTTCGAAAGTATGTTTTTAAAAAGGTTTAAGTCGTGTCTGCTTGTTGCCTTGGGATGATCAGGTTCTGGCGCTTAAGCGTTTTATTCGTTTGTACCTCATTCTTAAACGACAACTATATGATAGGTTGTCGCTAGAACGTGAGATTCATTTTCTCTTGATTGATACCATACTTTTGACGTATACTCTTTACCTTATCATCAAGGTGAGTTCATAGCCCCACTCTTTTACTCGTTTTAAATAAATGTTTTATAACTTGGGGTGAGAAACATTGCTTGCTTTTAAAATTGGACACAAGTACTTTACGTGAGATTTTCCCTGTTTACGTGTTGCCTAAGTAGCTGTTAGACCACTACTGCCCGAACTATCATGAACTGTCAATCTCTTGACTGGAGGACCGGTCGAGAGAGCGCGAATAAAAAAATAGATCTATTGGGACTAATTATCCCTATCCGGGTGAGTAGCACTCACTACCCACGGGGCGCCCGATAAACGGATATATGTCATGTCGTACTGGTTAGGTTGTCTTTGGTCGGACACCTGGAAGGGCACATTACTTATAGCAATGTACATGCTAGCATACACAATTGAGCTTCAGTGTCAGGGCTAACGCAAGGGAGCGTAAAATACTTTTTATGTGAAGTGTATTTGTTATAACTGTCGCATACTGTTGAGAACTTTGTGGTCCACTATAAAAACGTTTGAACTAAACCTATGAATTCACTCACTTTATGGTGACCGGTTTAAGCATGTTTTTCTCAGGTGCTTAGCATGGATGCTGTTGATTGACTTATGTGAAGTCTATTTGCCTGTACCGGTTTACCAGAAATTTATCTATGTTATTTAAATACCGTTGTTGAACTTATTTAAGCTTTAGCATTTTAACTTTAAATCTTTTAAATTTAATCGCTGTAAAACTTATTATTATTATTTTCAATTTATGCAACGGTGTTTATTTTCAAAACGTACCCTTAGAGGTCGTTCTTTATGCTTTGTACTTGAGATGATCAATCAAGTCACGCCTCCGGACACGTGTTCCGTCCAGGCCCCGTTTGGGGGTGTGACAGTTTGGTATCAAGAGCCAAGGTTATAGAGAACCAGGTAGTATAAACTAGGTCTGGACTATAACCAGTATGTGATCCTACGTGATTATGTTGCCCTTTCGTGATCTTTCCATTAGTACGCGTATACATAACTAAGTGCTACGTAAATAATATATACGTATTAAATACTAAGTATATCTAATATTTCTAAGTGTTTCTTATTTCATCCTATCATGACGTGCTCGATGACTCATTCATTCATTCATTCATTCATTTTGCATTCATCCAGTTACCCATTCACCTATTCATATTGTTGCATCATGCATGGTTGATATAAGATGATTTATGATGGACACTTTGCTTGTGCAGGTTATGGCTATTTCAGTTATCTCGATTTCTTCGGATTCATCTGAGGATAGCGTGGGGACACCCGCTGGACGAGTGATATTGTTCGGTACCATCCCTACTACTATTCCTGACACCACACCAGTTGTTACTCCACCTACCACTCAGACTGACACACCAGTGATACCCACAGAGACACCTATCATAGCACCTACTATACCACCATCTCCAGACTATACACCAGCTTCACCTGATTACTCACCTGCATCTGATTCAGAGTCTGATCCATCAGAGGATCCATCATCAGACCACATACCACCATTACCAGCTACCTCACCATTTCTATCATCGGATGATGATCCCACAGACAGTGATACACCAGATACACCATTATCACCTACCCATGATACACCTTTTACTGAGATTACCGCTTCTACCCAGAGATCACCTACCATACCTCGTCGTCGAGTTATGCTTCTAGCATCTGAGTACATACTTTCCCCCATGGGCGTCCGTACTACCCATTCACCCATTCATATTGTTGCATCATGCATGGTTGATATAAAGATGATTTATATGAACTTTGCTTGTGCAGGTTATGGACATTTTAGTTATCTCGATTTCTTCGGATTTATCTGAGGATAGCGTGGGAACACCTGCTGGACGAGTGATCTTATTCGGTACTATCCCTACTACTATTCCTGACACCACATCAGTGATTACTCCACCTGCTACTCAGATTGGCACACCAGTGATACCCACAGAGACACCTATCACAGCACCTACTATACCACCATCCCCAGATTATACACCAGATTCTCCTGATTACTCACTTGCATCTGATTCAAAGTCTGATCCATTTGAGGATCCATCATCAGACCATATACCACCATTACCAGTGATCTTACCATTTTTATCATCGGATGATGACCCCACAGACAGTGATACACCAGATACACCACCATCACCTACCCATGATACACCTTTCACTGAGATTACCGCTTCTACCCAGAGATCACCTATCATACCTCGTCGTCGAGTTATGCTTCTAGCACCTGGACAGCCTATTCCCCATGGTCGACCGTACCGCTACCATCTTAATGGGCCGGTACACATGATGACTGCGAGGAAGAGGGTTGGACCGTTACCCACTCATCGTCTTGCTGTGAGACATTCTACCGATCATTCTTCTTCAGATTCGTCATCAGAGGCATCATCAGATTTTCATTCGGATGCTTCATCTGATCCTTCTTCGAGACACTCATTGTCAGATCATTCTTCACCAGATTTACCGAGTACTTCTGCGGGGCCATCTCGCAAGAGACGTAGGTCCCCCATGACATCTGTACCTGCATTATCACCTGTATCCGAAGCTTTATCTCCTGTCCGTGCTGATTTGATACCATCGCCTAAGAGAGTTAAGGATTCTGGTTATCTGGCAGATGTAGAGGTTGATCCTAGAGAGATTAGTTTGAGGGATGATGCTATTGTCAGGGTTAGTGATGAGCCTCACTTAGAGCAGGATATTGATCCAGAGATTCAGGCGGAGATTGACGAGTGTATTGCTTACGCAGATGCTCTTAGGGATAGAGGGATTGATGCTAGAGTTGTAGTTGAGGCTGTTGATCGAGATGAGACAGAGACGGGTGTGAGAGGCCCGGTTGAGGTCAAAGTTGAGAGGGTTACGCATCTTGCGATGCCAGAGGATATTCCTGAGCCTGCTTAGGAGGGAGCAGTAGAGGTTACGTATGAGACATTGGGAGATTTGGTTCAGAGGTTCCATGATCACACTCAGGCTATCCCAGTCCATCGTATACAGGCTACTGAGGGAGTTTAGAGAGAGCAGGGACATAGCATTGTTGGGGTTGAGTCGGTAGTCACTGCTTTGACTGAGAGGGTTGCTGAGTTGGAGAGGGATAACAGGAGGCTTAGAGGCACCGTGAGTGTTGAGAGTCAGAGAGTTGACCGACTCCAGCGCGGCATGTCACGTATGCAGAGAGAGTTGAGGCAGATGCGACGACTTTGATTTTATGATCGAGTGAGAGTTGGCAGACTTAAGGCGTGTGCTAGGAAGCACATGGGCTACCATTCTTAAAGATGTTCGTTAGTTTTGCAGCATTTAGTAGTAGCGTTTAGTGATGACCGTAGTGTTAGAACTCGTATTTTCTGTATTTTGAAACGTTGTGATGTAATCACTTATGTTCGATGATATGAAATTGGTATTTATCTATGATATGATGTCATGATTTGATTTACTTATGCTCTTGTGTCATGCATTATGGGATTTCCGTGAATATGTATTTTGATCATGTATTTTCTATGTGATTAACCGTAAATTTTATTTAATACCGTTAGTAATCTCGCATTTCCTAGAAATCTCATCGAGTGTTATGTTGATATGTTGTAGGAAGATGCCTAACACACGATCTGGAGAGTCTATGACTCGTGAGAAGTTTGAAGAATTGGTTACTCGCCGAGTGGCTGAAGAGATGGAGGCTCGTGAAGTCGCAAGGACCCTTGAACCCCTGAATGAGAATGTGGATGAACAAGTGGGCGAGAACGGAGGAAATGGAAATGGAAGAAATAGAGGAAATAGAAATGGAGGGAATGGAGGAAACAGAAATGGGAATCATGGTATGAACTATGGAGGTTTCATGCTGGTGGCTCGAGAGTGCACTTTCCAAGACTTCTTGAAGTGCAAGCCACATAATTTCTCAGGAACTGAAGGCGTTGTCGGATTGACCCGCTAGTTTGAGAAAATGGAGACTGTGTTCAATATCAGTAATTGTCCACCGAAGTACCAATTGAAATATGCTACATGCACACTCCAGGACAGTGCTTGGCCTGGTGGAACTCTCATAAGAGAACCATTGGTGTTAAGGCTGCATATGCCATGAATTGGGTTGAACTAATAAAGTTGATGACAGAAGTGTATTGTCCAAGGAATGAAATCCAGAAGATGGAGACTGAATTGTGGAATTTAACCATGAAAGGAAATGACTTGACTGCTTACATTCAAAGGTTTCAGGAGTTGATTTTGTTGTGTACTAGAATGGTCCCTGATGAAGAAGACAGAGTGGAAAGGTTTATTGGAGGCTTACCGGACAACATTCAAGGGAATGTGATTATTGCAAATCTAGCCAGACTCTAGGATGCTATACGCATTGCTAACCAATTGATGGACAAGAAAGTTCAGGGTTATGCTGCAAGGAGTGCTGAGAATAAAAGGAGGATGGAGAGTAATCTAAGGGATAATCGTGGACAGCAACCGTCGTTCAAGAGGAAAAATACAAGTGGACAGAATGTGGCCAGAGCTTATACGGCTGGGAACAACGAAAGAAGGGGACATGCTGGGCCACTACCCTACTGCAATAAGTGTAAGTTGCACCATGAAGGGTTATGTACTATGAGGTGTGGAAACTGTAAGAAGGTTGGACATCAGACTAGGAAGTGTAGGGCTGCTATTACTCCAAATGCTCAGAGAGCTCTAGTTGGGAATCAACAGAGTATTATTTGTTATGAGTGTGGAAGACCATCTTGGTAAAATAATCAACACCAATGTTCTTGCGCTCTGTTTCTGAACGAACACCAAAGAGAGGAAAAAGAGAAGAATACTTGTAAAGGCTTAACCAAGCCTTTAAACCATCTTAGTAGGTCTTAGATATGATGTAGTAATGCTTGTAAATGTTGTAGAATAAAATTGTATGGGTTTAGTAATAAGGTAGGGGTGAGCCGTGAGCTTCAAGAGAGAAACAAGAGAAGAGAGTTTATTTTTTTGATAAGTGTATAAGAGTGTGTATGTTATCTTTCACTTGTACATGCCTTATATGATCATAAGGATAGTCAAAGAGTGTACATGGAGTCTTGGAACCCTAGAGTAATTTAGGGATGTCTTTGGTCAATGTTTGCAAGTCTTAGACATAAACCTTAATGAGTCTTTGTTAGTACAAGAGCTAGTTGGTATTGTTTTGTCCCTTGGTCCCTTGTGTACCGAATGTTTGGGATGGAAAAGGGCTAGGGATATCTTTTATATCTTGTGATAATATACTTGCATTTACTTGAACTTTTAAAAGTGTAATTTTATCCATAAAGTGTATACTTGTAAAGTATATGTCTTGGTTGATTTATTTTATGTGGGACGACATAAATGAGTGTCATGGGTAAAGTTTATAATAACTATGAGCATTGGAATAAAAATAGGTATTTGTTGAAGCTTAGATTAATTTTGTGTTACGGGATGCCTAAACGTAATTGATTTGCGAACGTAAATGCTTTTGTAACCTTAAAAATATAATATAAAAAGTTTTTTATTGTTTTCGTAAATAATATAGGGCTTCTATGTTTTAAAATGTATCGTATAAGTAGGTCAATCGTCTGTAAAAATAATATTTATAAATTTAAAAAACTCATATAATATTATATAATTGATTCTAAAATGTTTCGCCAAAATTTTATTAAAAACGAAAAACAACACTATTCATTTCAGGAAATTAGTGTATAAAATACATTTTTTCTTGTTTTATTAGTTATATGAAATTTTTTGCTTATGCCGTTTTAATTTTGATGAGAATTGATCTAGCCAACTATAAAAGAGGTTTAGCTTCTGTGGAAGAACAACTAGTCTTCTACAAGAAAAATGAGGGTATGCTTTATGATCAAATTGTTGTTCTTAAAAGAGATGCCTTATTTAATGAATAAGAAATTAATGCTCTTAAGATTCAGATAGAAAGACTTAAGAAAGAAAAATAGAGTAATTAGATTAAGATTGACAACTTTGAAAATGCTTCTAAGAGCTTAGATAAATTGATAGGAATAGAAAAGGTGTGGGGTATAATGCAGTTGCACCTCCACCTACAGGCTTATTTGCACCCCCTACTATTGATTTGTCAAACTCTGGTCTTGAGGAGTTTAAACAGCCTGAATTTGAAGGCTATAGAGTTAAGGTTAATAAGAGTGTTAGTGAAAATTCCTCTAATGAGATTAAGAAAACCTCTGGTGCCCCAATAATTAAAGATTGGGTTTCTGATTGTGATGAGGATGAGACTATGGAAAAGGTGTCAGAATCAGCTAATGTTCAAAAACCTAAGCAAGCTGATCAACCTAGGAAAGTTAGTCAAAATCCTAGGAATAACAGTACTAACTGGAATACACCAATGTCTAAGAAATTAGGAGTTGGATTTCAGTTTACTCCAAAAGCTTGTTTTGTGTGTGGGAGTTTTAACCATCTAATTAAAGACTGTGATTTTCATGATAAAAAGATGGTACAAAAACCTGTTTTGAACAATGTGAAAAAGGGGACTGGTCAAAGGGAAGTTAGACCAGTTTGGAATAATGCTATGAGGACTAATCATCAAAATTTCTCTAATTCTAGAAGAAATTTTGCTCCAACAGCAGTTTTAACCAAGTCTGGCCTAGTACCAATTAGTACTGCTAGGCAAAGCTCTTCAAGAGCAGCAGCACCAGTTAGTACTGCCAGGCCTATTAAGACTGCTGCACCCAAACCCTTTGTGAATGTTGTAAAATCTAGACCAAATGCTTTTCAGAAGTCACATTCACCATCTAGGAGATCTTTTTACCAACATACAACACTTAAAAACAGAAATTTGAATAACAGAGTTAATACTGTCAAGGTAAATTCTGTTAATACTGCTAAAGGAAAAAGAGTGATAAGTGTTGTTGGGGAACAAGGGATTGATGCTGTTAAGTCCAAAGCATGCTGGGTTTGGAGACCTAAACTTAAGGTTCTAGATCATGTCTCCAAAAATAGTAGATCATACATGTGTAAGCAATTTGACTATGTTGATCCAACAGGCAGAGTCAAGTCAGTAATGGCTTGGGTCCCAAAGAGAAATTAATTCTCTTATGAGTATTATGCAAGATGTTATGGATTGTATTTCTCTGTGTTTGGAACTAACATTTTGCAGGTTTAGAGCTTAAAGTTTATTTGATTAATAAAGGATATGCTGATTTGATGAAAATGCTAGAGTTAAGGGGAGCACGGAGGATATTGATGATAGCTATTGAATATCCTTTCAGGTGTTGAGTTGTAATGTACCACACAAACAAATGTTATCAATCACCATGTCTTACAGACAAGAAAGAATTGCTATTCCAGAGGCAAACGGCTCATCTGGTATAAATTCTCTAATCCGTTTTTGATGGTTGATAGTTTCGGCCATAAAACTATTCTTTTCAACTAAAAAAAGGGAGGGTTTTTCTTTTTTTTTTTTTTTTTTTGTTTTTTTGGGCGGACTATTTTTTTTTGGGGTGGACTTAAGGTTAACTTTGGAATGAAATGGCTTGGGTCCCAAATAGAAATTAATTATCTTATGAATATTATGCAAGATGTTATGGATTGTATTTCTCTGTGTTTGGAACTAATATTTTACAGGTTTAGAGCTTAAAGTTTATTTGATTAATAAAGGATATGCTGATTTAATGAAAATGCTAGAGTTGAGGGGAGGATATTGATGATAGCATGAATATCCTTTCAGTGTTGGTTATATACCACACAACAAATGGTTATCAATTCACCATGTCTAACAGACAAGAAAGAATTGGCTATTCCAGGGCAAACGGCAACTGGTAAAGAATTCTCAAATCTGTTGATGGCTGATAGTTTGCCAAAAACTATTCTTTCAACTAAGTTTTTGGGATGACTTAAGGTTAATGACTCGCTTGAACTCACACCTTTTTATGTATCAATATAAACAAATATAAATACACAACAAATAGGGATCAGAATCACGCGAGACCAATGAAAACCGGAAGCAGTATAGAGTGTTCCCGGGTCGTTATGTCCCAACGAGGCTAGAGATGGAAAATCGAAAGACGATTGATGATTGGTGTTTGAATATGACAAGGGATGATTTGATGCTAATACTAATAAGCACATGCACATAAAAATAGCAAAGAAAATAGCTTTGGAACAAAAAATAAAAGCTAGAAATGGTTAAAAACACTTAACTTTTACACTAAGGACATTAAAGAGGCTCAAATAAGCTTAGGCAAATCAAATGAGCCTAAGCTAACTCTAAATAGCAAATCAAAAAAGCAATTATACTAAGCCCAAAGCAGAGAGAAACTCAACAGTACTAACAACAGTACTACCAGGATTAAACTAACAGCCAACAACTACTAACTTGGAGTTAATACTGCTAAGTTATAAGTTGTACTGGTAGCTTAAGGTTTAGTATGTTTAGTTCAATAAAGCAAGAACAAATAAGCAAATAAGCTAAAACAGGTAATTAACTACCCCTAATAAGCACTCAAGCATAAAAATAAGCAACCAGAATAAGCTAGAATGGCAAATAAGCTAAAAACTAAAAACTGATAAACTCTTGAAGATACTTTGAAGGGAGAATAAGCTTAATAAGCCCTTTACCCCTAAAGACAGTAAAGGGAAATGGTTTAATCTTTTACTCTAAAAAAGCTAAGGGAATCTTAAATAAGCAAAAATAATAAGCTGATAAGCTAAAATGAACCACCAGTACTAACAGTTATAACTAACAGTACTAACTTGAAGTTAGTACTGGTAGCTTTAAGTTAGTACTGTTCCAAAAGTGAACTAGCAGTACTAACTTAAGGCTAACAGTTTTATCAAATGAACTAACAGTACTAACAGAGAAAGTGATACAAACTACTTTTAAACTAACAACTAATCAAGATAAGCACTAAACATTATGATAAAGCATTCATAAGCAAATATAAGTAATAAATAAGCACAATAAGCACTTCTGCAGTAAATAAGATATGTAAGAAAAAGAGAGACTTACAGAACCCTTGCTCAAAACAGGGTAAAACAAAGAGTCTACAAGCTCTAACTTGTATAAAACAAGCTAGTGAGAGTCCATAAGCCCATCCAGAACTGGCTTATCATCCATAAAGTAAGCTGTGGTGTATTTGAGAGTGATTTTTGTGATTGACTACTTAACTTTTTAAGTTTACTTAATTAAAGCAGCTTGTAAACAAGCTGTATTGAGAGCTCTTTGAACACAAAACAACACAATTGAGAAACTTAGCACTTGGAATTGTAAATTAACTTAGAACTTCAAATTTGCATTAAAACTTGAAAGTGTTACAAAGCTGAAAGAAAAAGCTGTAAATGACTTAAAATTTAAGCTAAGATTAAAAACCGAAATTAATTAAAAACTAACTAAGTAACTGCCCTAAGGCTTACAAAAGGCTCTTATATATAGCCGAAGTCTTCATCTCTTGGACTTGCAGCTTGTGCTTCTTTTGTGAGAGCAAAAATAAGTGTGCTTGTTGTGTGAGGTGATTCTAAAGCAAATCCCAGCCTTCGATTTCTTTTGTGCTTCTTTGGAATCAATCTCAGCCATTGAAGATACTTGGGAAAGGTGAGGGATTGCCAACATGGCCTTTATACAGCTGGGGGGAAATAGTAGGGTGGATGAAATGATTTTGGCTAGGGTGTCGAGTGGTTTTGCAGGGGAGAAGGTATGGGACGACATCCAAGTTGTACCTGGGTTTTTTTTTTTTTGTTGGGGCGGGAAAGAAGACTTTATGGGTAAGTAGGCAGTTTTGTCCCCTCAAGTTGTATAACTTGAATGTAATCTCTACCCGGTTTGCAACTTTGACCCTTGTCTTGTTATTTTAGTAATACAACTTGAGGTTTGGCAATTATAGTCCCTCAAGTTGTATTTTCTTCACTTGGATGACTTAAGACTTTGTCCTTTTCATTCCGTGCTTGGTTTTGTTTCTTTTTGGCTTTCTTTTTGATCCTTTTCTTGAATATCCGTTTCCTGCACAATACAAAAGCAAAACATACAAATACAATGTATTTTTGGTATGTTTTTAGTCATTTAAGTCCGTTTTTAATGGAACAAGGTATGTGTAATTAAGCACATACCAAAATCCCCCATACTAAGGTATTGCCGTGTCCTCACGCAATGTTATGAAGTAAACACTCAAGAAAACTAAGAATCTCTAACCCCCTTGACTAATTACTTTGAAAAGTAGCAAAGTGTTCGCCAAGGGAAACTAAAGAATCAATAGCTTTGACAAGTCCCGTTTTCACCATTTTTTATATGTACACTAACTATCCCTAATATTTTTGGATTTTTCTTTTTCTTTTCTTAACTACCTGTTTGACTTCCTTTATTTTATCAACATTGGGATCATAGAATGAGAAGCGTCCATAGAATAATCTACGGATGTCCTGACGGATAAATTCATCGTCCCCGATTTTTCACTAGATCCAAACCAAGCAATTAAACAAGATCATTTGTCAATATAAGTCTAAATGTTAAGCACTCATACTTATGACTTGTGAACTTTTAACTCCCAACATGGATATATGATTTAAATGTGTGCACTCAATTCAACTCAACCATAGGTCAACTTATTTCCATAGTCGTAATTCAAGATGAATCACGACTCAAAGACCTTGTAACTTGATTTTAAAGAGCGAAAATTTAACTGTAGAACTTTTTGCAACATCTTCATCATCATAATCATAAGTTCTTTAAAGCTAGGAATGCGTTGCTTAGTTTGAACACCTACCTAGGCCTCGCTCCCTAGTAGGATATCACAACCAACGACCGGTGTTCTTAGTTTGAAAACCCACCCCGTTGCTAGCGTAGCGGGAAATCACATCAACACCTTCTTCCTAATATGGCTAAGGATAGGTGTCTTAGTTTGAACCCTCACCTAGACCTCGCTTCCTGGTAGAGATATCACAACAAATCAAATCACCCAGAGAAGTAAAGACGTCTTAGTTTGAACCCCCACCTCGTGTTTAGCGGAGTGGGATATCACGACACATCTATTACTTGCTCCATATACTCAAATGTATGCTTCATTGGCATAATTTCAATATTCATGCATTTTTGCATTCACATTTCATTCATGCTTCTTTTGCATTTTAACTTTCAATTTACTAAGAACAGAAAAACCTCGCTTTAAAGAAGTTCCAAGGACAAATTTGAAGCTTTTTATTTAAAAACATCGATTGTCTTAGTTGAATTGAAATGGAGCACCGTTATGATATGGTGGAATAAAGAATAAATATGGGAGAAAAAGCCACAAGTTACTCATATAAGCTTTAGAAGAATCTTGCTCAGCACATAAACTTATATTTAACTCTATCACTTCTTGTTCTTCACCTCGTGAAAGCTTAGCCTACAATTGAGGAACTAGCTAGGGCTCAACACGCCCGATCGAGTCAAAAATTATTCTCATTCTACCCATTAGGAAAGTCAAAACTGTGACAAAACACTTATTTTATTTTTGAAATTTTTAAATTTTTTTTTTTTTTTTTTTTTTTTTTTGGTATTTTTGCAAAAATTTGGTGGTAAAAACGGGATTACATGATAACAACGGCTGCAGGCAAAATCAAATCGAAGATCCCCCCCATACTAGAACTAAACATCGTCCTCGATGTTTTGAAAGGGGCACCTACGTAAATCTAAGGCCGTTTATTAAGTGTGCCAAAAGATAAAACGTTAGTCGATTAGATTTGGATACTGGATTCCCAAAATGAAGCTGAGGATGTGAAACTCTTGATAAAAATACAAGCACGAGAGTTCTTCACAATCCGGGCAATCCTGGACAATTAACAACACAAACACGAAACACGGGTAATGGAAAAGGTAAACCTCCACACAACAAGAAAACACTTATTCATTTCTACACAATACTATGATAAGCATGGGGTGCCTCCCACGAAGCGCTTGTTTAAGGTCGCTATGCTTGACCCGTCATCTGAGTTTATTGGACATTGGGGAATGTGTGGAGATCTGGGACTACCAATTGTGGTACGTCCCCTCCAAAGTAGTGCTTCAAACGATGACCATTCACTTTGAAATTTGGCCCGGAGTTTTGAGATAACTCGATGGTGCCGTACGGGAAAACTTGTGTGATAGTGAATGGTCCTGACCAGCGGGTTTTAAGCTTTCCTGAGAAAATCTTTAATCTAGAGTTAAAGAGGAGGACTCGATCACGACTGTTTTAAAAACTGCGGGGGATTCTTGATTTTAGAGTCGTGTGAATCCTCTTTGTCTTTTCTTTATATGATCAAAGAGTTCTCATAAAGCTTAATCTCGGAGCTCATTCTAAGTTCATACAGCTGAACTTTCCTAAGGTCTACCAGCGAAGTTTTCAGATCAAAGGTTTGTATGTTAAGGGCCCAAGTAGGCCTTGGGTTCTAATTCTATTGGCCAGAGATGGGCAGGCTTTTCCGTAAACCAGCTTATATGGAGTACACCCAATGGGTGTTTTGTAAGCGGTTGTGCAGGAAATGCCCATAAGAGCACATCGAGCTCTTATCTGACCAAGCGGTTACGGTTCTCTCCTATGATCTCTCAAGAAGACATTCTCTTCAGCCATCGAATTAGAAACACTCGACTTGTCCACATTGTTATGTGGATGGTATGCTAGTGCGAGAGTCGTATGGTGCACTCCATATTTAAGCATCACCTTGGCAAATTGATCATTACAAAATGAGTGCCATCGGTCACTGATAATTGCTGGGGAGTCCGAATCGGGCAAAAGAGCTTTCAAAATCTAAATACAACTCTAGCATCATTCGTGGGGAGCGCTTTCGCTTCAACCCATTTTGAAAGGTAATCAACTGCTACTAGGATGTATTTGTTGCCTTTGGATGATGGGAATGGCCCCATAAAGTCAATGCCCCAGACGTCAAAGATTTCACAAACTTGGATAGAGTTTTGTGGCATCTCATCACGTTGCGAAATTTTGCCTTGACGTTGACATATGTCACATCGGGTGACAAAGTCGTGGGCATCCTTGTAGATCGTGGGCCAATAGAAACCTGAATCGAAGATCTTTTTAGCGGTGTAATTGGCACCGTAGTGTCCCCCGGTGGGTCCACTGTGGCAAGCTTTGAGAATGTCAAAAGCTTCTTGCCCCGAAACACAACGCCTAATTACTTGGTCAGCACAGATCTTGAATAGAAAGGGGTCGTCCCAAAAGTAATGCTTCACGTCTTTGAAGAATTTTCTTTTCTGCTGGGTTGACATCCCTTTGATCACGAAATTTCCCGCATGGTAGTTTGCGATGTCAGCAAACCATGGGGTACTAGCATCAAGAACAGCAATCGAACTAAGAGTTTCAAGAGGAAACTTTTCATTTATCTCCTTTGGATCGAGCTCATTCTTGTGAGGATTCTCTAATCGTGATAGATGATCAGCCGCTAGGTTCTCAGCTCCTTTCGTGTCAACTACATCAAAGTCGAACTCTTGAAGGAGCAGAACCCATCGGAGCAATCTCGCCTTAGAATCTTTCTTAGCAAAGAGATACTTGAGGGCGGAATGATCCGTATACACAGTGCATTTGTTCATGACAAGGTAAGATCGGAATTTTTTGAATGCGTACACCACGGCTAACATTTCTTTCTCGTGTAACGTGATTCCGCCTCATTCATTGTTTTACTTGCATAATGTATAGGCCTGAAATGTTTCTCATGACGTTGCCCCAAGACTGCACCTAAGGCGAAATCGCTTGCATCGCACATAAGTTCAAATGGTTCATTCTAGTCTGGAGCAATCAGGATTGGAGCCTCGGTTAGATTCTTTTTGAGAGTGTTAAATGCTTTAATACACTCTTTGGAGAAATAAAACGGAGTCTCTTTTTCAAGCAAATGGGTCATAGGACGGGCTATTTTTGAGAAATTCTGGATGAATTTTCTATAAAACCCTGCAACGGCGCCAAAAATTGACTCGCAGGAGCTTACTCCTCCAAATTTATCTATATATAATATAACTACAGCAAAGGATCAGAATCCACGAGACCAATAAAACCGGAAGCAGTGTAGAGTGTTCCCGGGTCGTTATGTCCCAACGAGGCTGGAATGGAAAATCGAGAGACGATTGATTATTGGTGTTTGAATATGACAAGGATGATTGGGCACTAACACTGAATAAGCAAATGCACATAAAAATAAGCAAAGAAAATAAGCTGGAACAAGAATAAAAGCTAGGAATG
>BQNB010085456.1:0-28470 GCA_026074375.1 Tanacetum coccineum | reverse complement strand
GAAAGGTAGACAAAAAAGACCCAAGGGCAGAGATGGTTTGAGTGTGGTGTGTTAAGACGTTATAAAGGGTAGAGGTTGGTTGAGGTCGACTTCCCAATTTCCCCTTTTAACTTTTTGCAAAAACTCTCAAAAGCAAACTTGTAAATCAGCTTATAAGGAAACTTTTTTGTAAAAACAACTTTTTGAAAACTCTTAAATAAGCTGAAAAGAGCTTATTTAAACAGACAGAACTCACTTTGCATGTTTGTGGTTTTTTTACTTTTTATCAAAACCAAATAAGCTAGAACTATAATAAGTAAGGGCTAGAACCAAATAAGCTATAAGTGACCTAAAATTATACTAATAAGCTAGTCTATACTAGAAATAAGCAAAAAGAAAGGGCAATAAGCTGAAAAAAACAACATGGACAATACTGCAAACCAAACAGTCCTGAATAGGCAACTTAGAGCTTAATTTTAAGTACTCTAAAGGAACCTTATGGCAAATCAGTTTATTCTACCTTAAAGATCAGCTAATAAGCTACTTAAAACTACCAGCAAAATACATTTTGAAATTAAAATGAACACTGAAAAAGTGAAATGAAAAAGCTACCTGAGTTATTTTAACTATGTTTTGGTTTTTTAATGAAAAGACTAAATAAGCTAAAACCTAACCTAAATAAGCTATGAACCACTAAACATTACCCTAATAAGCTAGTTTAAACAACAACTAAACAAAAACTTAAGCTATAAGCTAGAAATCTCAAATAAGCACTTTGGAAAAAACTAACAACCAAACAGTCCCTTAAGGTGACTTTGAGCTTATTTTTAGATAAGCTAAAGGATCCTTATGGACTTTTGGCTTATACTATCTTAAACCCTGGCCAAAAAGCTACATAAAACCACTTTTAAAAAGTATTTTGAAACTCAAATGCTTAACTCAAAAACTTAATGAAAAAGCTGCTTATGCCATTTTATCTTACTTTTGGTTTTTAAAATAAAAGACAGAAAGCTAATTTTAAGCTTAAAAACAGATGACTAAATAGGCTATTTAGACTAAAATAAGTTCAAACTAATGAAGATTAGCCTAAAATCTACTAGTGCTAAAAAAATCAAAAGCTAACAACTACTTTAACCATCTGAAAATTAAGATTGAAAAAGGCTATTGACTGTTTTTCAACTACTGATGCAATTGACATACATTTTAGTAAAAACTCAAAACAACTTGATGCAGGCTTAAGGATTCAGTTTCTACAACTTTAAAACAATAAACTAAATGCACAATGAGTGATAACTTCAGCTAGAACCAACTTGAGCTTAAATTGCTTATGAAACTGAACTAACCCTAACAGATTCTAGTTACTACTAAATGAGTTTGTTTAAAACTAATTACACCTAATAGTGACCTTAAATCCTTTCAATATAAACCTTAAAATGATGATTTGAGTCAAAATAAAGGACCAAAGGAAACTTGGCAGTACTAACTCAAATTAGTACTGCCTTGACCCAAACACCCCTTTAAATAACTACAGTTCATTTTTCAGCTTATATCTTTGAGATTTAATGCACAAACTAGTAATACCAGATAGTAATAAGCTAATGATAATCCTAATGAGTAAATTTAAGCAAACTAATAAGCCAGAACAATAAACTAAGAGCTAAACTAATATTTTTGGTTTTTCAACTGTTTTAAGACAGATTATGAAAACTAAAGATTTTAAACTACAAATTAAACACAATAAGCATAAATCAACTATAATAAGCACAAATAAGCTACCTAAACAACAATAAGCAGAAATTAAGCAAAATTAAGCTACATAGCAGATTTAAAGCTAGAAAAGGTAAAATGAAGACTTACATAAGCCTCTGCACTAAACAAGGCTATAAAAGGCTCATTTGAGCTATCAACAAGCTCCAGCTTATCCTAAGATAAGCTGGTATGGTCCTGGAAACCCATCCATGTCTGGTTTCCCTTCCTTATTAAGCTGTGGTAAAATTTGAGGGAGGATTTGTGTAAGATAAGCTCAACTAAGCTTTTGAGAGCTTAGTTGAGTAAATAGCCAGCTTAAGAGTAGATAAGAGCTTATAAAAGAGAATGAGAGCTTATGAAACAGTTAAAGCTTTTTAAACCATATTTTTGCATAAAAGTAGATTTATGAAAAGACAATTGCACAAATAGAAAACTTTGAATTCTTATTGATAATAAAGCTGAGTACAAGTTGAAATAGAGATTACAATAAGCTAAACATTACTTTTTAAAAGAAAATTACAATTTAAAAGCTACTCTAAAAAGCTAATAAAACTAACTAACTATCTCCCTATGAGTGAGGAGAGCCTTGTATTTATAGGAAAGAAAGGATTCTTCTAGGTCTTCAAGTCTGTTAAACGCTCCTCTTAATCTAAACCCTCCATTCTTTGCAATCATTGGATGCCATCTCTTCACCGTTGGATCAAAATGAGCACACGAATTGCCAGCGTGGCATTCCTTATGTCAGAGGTCTTGTACTTCTTTTACATTGATTTTAGTGCAATATTTCCCTTTTTTGTGTGTTTCTTTGAAAGACCGCGTATCAGTCCCTTTGTACATCTTGACCAATCAAAACCCTTTGGTGACGTTTCGCTTGCCAGCGTGTAGCATAGTACTCGAATCTTTGTTCCACGCTCTTAATTGAATTTTACCCTTTGTTTTTTATGCAGGGTAAAACGGAGATGAAGATGAATAGTAACAACGAAATTTCCCGCGCCCTTTTCCTCTTTTTATATCGTTTGTTTGACCCGGGAGTTTGGGTGGTTGACCTGGGCTCGGGTAAAGGGTTTGGGCCATGGTTTTATTAAAAGGGTTGGGCCGGTTAAGGGGTTTAAGGGATTTATAGTATAAATAGTTAACGACCGTTAGTTCTAAATTAGTAAAGGCCTAACGGTGTTATCAATTTAGGGTTTTTGATGAAAATGGATTTAACATTAAGGGTTATTTGGGTATTTTGAAGGTTTTGGCATTTTGTGGGCTGACCAAGGGTTGACCAAGGTTGACTTTGTTGACCTTTTGCTAGAAACTTCCGGCTCTTGTGCACTCTATCCGTTCCCGTGTTCGTGTTTGCCCGGTTTTGACCGTTTTCTTGTGATTTTTGCAATATCCGTACCTACACATCACAAATGACAAAACAAGCAATATACAAGCATAATTTGCACAATTATTTCATTTTAAGGCCATTTTTGGTATAAAAAGGATATGTGATTTCTCACATATCAAAATTCCCCAAACTAAGTGATTGCCGTATCCTCACGCAATGTTATATGCTCTAAAACCAAATACCTCAAAACCTCCCCAAACTAATCCTTTAAGAAGTAGTAAAGTCTTTTACGGGGAGAGTTAAGAAATCACAAGCTTTAAAACACCCCATTTTCCTATTTTTCAAAACTTTTTTCATTTTTTTAGCAGCTACCTAAATTATTCTGACTTTCGTTATTTCCATAACTGTTAGGGATTATAGAACAAGATGCATTTCGATCCAAGAATGCCCCAAAAAGGATAAATTCATCGTCCCTGACTTTTCACTTGCTCCAAACCAAGCTTAAAACGAAATCACCGCCTATAATAACAGTAAGTTGCTAACAATGCTTGATTTGCAACTTGTGTTGTTTTTACTCACGAATAGTTTTATATCTTAGGTGAATGTGCTTTTTTGAATTTCAACCATGGGATAATACGTTTTGAAAAATTCTATGATTTCTTTGTTCACTCGAGAATAATGAGTTTGAAGGCGAGAGATCATCCATGTAGCGTCTTGTCGTCTCGGCACATCCCAACCTTGAGGCTAAGTGACCAGGATTTTGACACCCCACAGAGACTAGTATCGGGACTCACGGACCTTAGGATTCAAAAAATCTCAAGTTTCCCGTATATAAAAATACTTTAATAATAGATAGTCAAAACTTCAATATGCATTATTTGAATTTAACAAAAAAAGTTGATCTATTTATTTATTCAAAGTTAAAAATTAAATTTATCCAATTGTAACATTCGGCCTTTTAGTAGGATTTTTTTTTGCAACATCGGTTTTATGAGCCGGGCTAGATGTAGCAAACTTTTTTTCAGTCTCGGATTTTTTATTCTTACTGACGGGCTTTCTTTAGAAAGACTTCCACACATCGGTGTGAGCCTGGAAAGGAGGCGGCGACATAACTGTTATGCAGCCCAAAGCTTTTATTAGTATATATTTTTTTATTTGTTTATCTTTTTTTATTTAATTTTGCCTTTTATTTTTTTTTTGCTTTATATAGAGAAGACTTTCTTTTTTAATTAATTCAAGTTTTTAGATTGAACTAAGACTAAAATTTTGATTTATATTAACTTAAAAAGTGGTGATTTATGTTTTAATTTCCAAAATTAGCACGTATATTAATACGGTTTTTAATGTTAAGATTATGGGGAGATAAAGCCACAAATGCATACATGAGCTCTTAAGATTTTCAAATAATACGTGTATAGCATCCAAACTCATACTTAACTCTTCATATTTCGTTCTTCGCGAAAATCCCGTATTTCGGCGAACGTTTTAGCCTAAAAGTTAAGGAACAAGCTTAGGCTCAAACACGCCCTCGACTACGGGGTCAAAATTTATCTTATTCATACTCAGTAGGAAAGTCAAATTGTGACAAAACACTTATTTTAATTTTTGAAAAAAATTTTTAAAATTTTTAAAATTTGTGGGGAAAAAAACGGGGGGTATTTGAGGGGAACAATAGGCAAAGGTGGTTAGATCAATATCGATAGATTATATTCCCCAACTAAAATTAACCATTTTTGTCCTCAATGTTTCCTAGCCTAAGACTTTAAACCCCAATACTACGACTCAAAAAGTTGAAATTGATTGCTTAATCCAAGCGTGGCAGCAATGTATCAACAAAAATCTCATAGACGTTTATCATGTATGCTACAAGATAAATGTTACGACTATAATAATCTTAGGATATCGGATTTCCCAAAACTTAAGGCAAGCAAAAGGATAGGAAGCTCAATGTGAACCGGGGACACAAACCACCCCCCCTCAGAACACGAGTGTCTTAGAAAATTTTGGGTCATTCCTGGCAAACAATCACAACGCTCAAACAACAAGAATCGGAAGAAGAGTACAAGCCTCCTCACTTCTCACAATTGAAATAAATGATAGATGTAGGAAGAATAAGCATGGGGTTGCCTACACGATAGCGCTTTGTTTTTGGTAACCGAGTCACATAGCTTGACTCGATCCCCGAATTCATTCGTCCTTGGGGATGAAACAAGTAGAAGAACAAAATTCCATGAAACATTTAACTACTATCGGCTCTTGAGAAGAAAAAAAATTAATTTTTGAAAAGCGAGATGCCTGAGGTAAAAATGGTGGTCCTCATTCCTCGGATGGAGGTAAGTAAAGGAGAACCTCAGGGTTTTGTGAGATACGGGAGAAAAGTCCGAATGACAAATGTGAAGGAATCGTCAACTTCAACATTTTCTTATGTCCCCTGGGTCCATACAAACATTCGTCTTCATTTTAAACTCATTTAACATTGTTTATCACGGGCCACTAAGTTCCCATGTCGAAGGTTAAACGCTCATATTCGGGAATGGGATCATCGTTAAGCAAGTTGTCAATAATATCCTCTTCCGAGTCAAAATTTACTTTCTATTTAACGGGTGGTTTAAAAATCAATCTGGTACGATTTGGATATATATCGATCTCTACCCTATTTAGAGTCACTATAATCGAATGATGGGTTAGTTTTGGGAAGAGACTTGATGATTGTATGAAAATTTTCCGGCGATCGGGAAGATGAATTTCCGCATAGTAACGACATTCGACTGATATAATCCTCGTGCTTTCTAAAAATTCTTGGAGGAATCATGATGACTTCACCAGCGAACTCATGGTGAAGAAGATCATTCTTGGGAGAAAAAGTTATCAAAGTATCATGGTCTGATTCATTCTTAATGTGTTGTGGTTCATGATCAGGAAAAAATACATCGGAAGAGAGATTATGGGTGTTATCATCACTAAGCAAACTCTCAAGATATAATACGTCTCCCTCTGAGTCATAATAACCTTCCTTAATATACGTAGTAACTTTGATAGCTAGAAAAGCATCGATCTTAATCATTATCGCCTCCTGGGTTGAAACACTCAGCTTTATCAATTCGGAGCATCGTACAAAATTCTTTTCCAATCATTTGTTTTACATTCCAAATCAAATAAATCATCATTCTCTTCGAAAGGTGGATCATCGATGAATCCCTCGAGAATGGAAGCAACGCTTTTCATAGGAGTAGAAGGATCATGGTGAAGTAGAATCTCAATGTCGTCTCCTAGAGCGACGGAAACTCATACCTTTATTAGAATCGCAGGAAAAGAGGTGTTTTTGTGACTAGGAAAAGTTCGAATTACATCAAGGTTTGGATGGAATTCATAAGAATCCTTGCTCTCGCTGTTCCTCTACAACTTCATATCAAAAAGAGGGTTTATGTAACTAGTGTGCATATTGACATCAAATTCGGAATAGAGGTTGGAGGGAAAGTCTCGAAAATCATCAAGTTTGGAACGTTGATGGAAGGAAAATTAATCACCGAAGGTAAAAGTTCTTTACCTATCACTACCTGGGATGTATCCTCAAATTCTCTTAGGATTGGGACAATTTCCTCAGCACTAAAAGTACTAAGGTGCTCGTCCCCCATTATGAGAGAATCCTAGGCTTTCTCCTTAATAGACGGTAAGGTGGATGTGATTGCAAAAAAAACCGAAGCAAGTAGAAGTGAATGACACTCGAGGTTTGTTTTGTTTGAATGACAAAATGCGGCTCTCCTTGCAATTAAATTTAAATTATTCACAAACAAGGTGTGATACGAGTTTTGGGCGTTTAGTTTGTCGGACCTCTGCGAGGATTCTTCACTTCCAGCTTTTCCTTTTCATCGTTGGTAATCTTCCAATGGAGGCAAGCAAACTAGAGAGGTTTCGTCGGGGTTAAATATCTTAAACTATCCTTGCATGTGTCATTAACATTTTATTTGACTCGTTTACATGCTTTTGAGGGGATTGTTTTGTCGGTTCCATTGAATTGATAAAAATTTATTTGTTCATTTTCGAACCTTAAATTATAAGCTCTACTTTCATACACAATCTATTAAAGCATCGACCGGGGGGGGGCGGGGGGGGGTGTGAGGGGGCGTCCTAAAAAAGGATCTTCCTATATGAGAGGGTACTCGGGGTTTCGGCTTCAAAAATCAACATACAACAAATATTGTGGTAGGGGAAAGTGAGTATACTCCTAACTTTGAACAAAACGTTCTTCCGTGACCCTTTGGGCATGCGTATTTGATCGAGCGCTAGCTCTAAGTACATCGATATTTGGTGTAAGTTCAGGTAAAGAAAGCTTTTTCTAAATAGAAAGGGGCATAAGATTTATGCTCGCGCCAAGATCGGCCAAGGCTGTCGTGTACTTACATCCATTCTGGGGAACACAAGGGAATAAAGGATACTTGTAGGGATCTCACCAAGATTTTAGGGATGCTTTTTTTGTGGAGCATCACGAGAATTCTCGTTCAACGGTTATCTTAGTAACTCATAGCAACTTTTACTTTTGCATGAGGTAAACCTCTTAATAGTTGGAGCAATTCTTGGCATCAAAAGTAAAGCATCCGCACAAAAAACTTTATGTCTGAAGCCGCAAATCTGGATGATTTGGGGATAGATCTTCTCATTTGATTCGTATAGATTTTTACGGATTTTAGATTCTTTACGTCGTGAAGGTTATGAAAATATTTGGGTTAGGTAAATTCTTCGGAATTCAGGTTCTGGATGGAGTTGGACATCGGGGGTACCGGGAGGTTGGGGGATTATATTGAGCGGGGTTTTTCCTTGGAAATTTGATTGCACTTATATGTTGTTCATCTGGTTTTTTTTCCCGTTCCAATACATTTTTAGGGAGAAGGTTTAGTAGGAATCGAGGAGTCCCTTGTAGCAACACCAAATTCGAGTAGTGATCGCTTTTCCTCTAACCCTTCGGCGTTTGGAATGGTATACTCGGAAGAGTACCGAAGTTAAGGCGATGAGGTTTTGAAACAATCCAACTAATCATGTTTTGTAATTTATCTTTGAAAGGTAGTTTGTGTTGATTCATCATGACGGCTTGTTGAGATTTTATCGTGTTTTGAATTTCATTCTTAAGGTCTCCTTTCAACGAGTTGATTTGATTTTGCATGTTTCTCATCATTTGATCGTTATTTCTCTTGTAACTCAAAAAATCATTTGAAAACTCTTGTTGAACTTGATTATTAGGCACTTGAAAAGGTTGGTTTTGAAATCCTTGGTTTTGAAAATTCAGAGCATGATTGTTTTGAGCTTGAATCTTGTTACCATTGAAAATTATTTCCCCGATTTTAAAATTATCCCTTGACCTTGATTTTGATTAAACCTATTTTGACCATTGTTTTGCACCGGAGCAAAACCGGGTGGTGCCATTTGATTACTAACACGGTTCGGAGGGTTAACTTGATTGTAAGTACCCGTAGTCGCACAAACACTAGCTTGATTGTTATCGGTAGTCGGACAATTATACCAAGAATGGGCACCACCACAAGTAACGCAAGTTTCCTCAACCGCTTTAACCGGAGCGGGAGTGACAACTTTCTTAGAAACAATCTCGACTAAGGTCGAAAGTGATCCGCATGCTTATTAATTCTTTTTTTTTCCTCATCGTCTTACTAACATTTTCCCTAGAAGTCGTATTCATCCTAGAGGCATTTGGTTTGTTTCGTGAATAACGCACTTTTGATTTGTTTTCAATTATATTCAAAGCCTCTCTAGTCGTCTTACTCAAAAGATTTTTACCCGCCGCGACATTTATGGAGGTCTTGATCGTTGTACGTTTTTAAACCGTTTATATAAAGTATCTATCTGGGTTAACTTGTAAATCCATGGTATAGGGACAAGCTCAAGCCTTTACTTTAATCGTTCCCACCCCTTCTCTAAAAAGACTCAATTCAGAAATTTTTGGGGGTTAAATCGAGAGAGAGGAGAGCTAGATTTTTATTCTTAAGAGGAGTCATTTTTTGAAGGATGGGAAAAAAATTGAAATTTCACGAATTTGGTAACGAGATCCTACCAAGTCAAAGATTTGAATTTAGGAGGTTCTTTCTCGTACCAAGTTTTAGCGGCCCCCTCGAGCGAGTATGGAAACATCATTAGCTTAATCACATCGTTTGGCACATTCCTAAATCGTTAGGATGTCGAGGTTAATCCTTTTTGACAAATATTGTTTTGAGACTTGTGGATATTTTCGTTATCTAAAACCGTGAAACGGGTTTTGCTTTGATCACCAATTGTAACAAATTTGTTTGTTAATCTCAAAAAATGATCGTATTAATTTCGGTTGTTTTTTATAACGATAGCTTCTTCCGTTCCCTTTCAGTGGGCGTGCTCAGATAGCTCTTCCATTGTTCGTTCCCCCATTGGTGTAACGTTAAGTTCGAAGCTCGGGTTAACTATTGTCTTGGAGCTCGTCCTTTATTTCGAACGTATCGGAATGGTTACCGTTTGAATTATTTGGAAATTGGGGAAATTTCTTGTGCACTAATCTCAAAATGAAATGTTAAAATGAAAAAGAGGAAAAGAAATATTTTTGTTTACGATTAATCAAAAACAAAACTTTAGGGTTAAAACTCTATTTAAGTAAAATAAAATTTTTAAAATAAAGGTCGAGCCTTTTTCGTAGTGACTCAGACGGTTTAAAAAAAATTTCTTAGGTTCGGGAAACTTATTGAGGTTATACCTCAGTTGTTGAAGGTAATTATTTGTTGGTGTTCTTTTACCAACTTTGTTTAACAAAAATATTATTTCTTATATTAATGAATTCAAAGGGGGGTTAATCAAAAAAAATCGAAAAACAAAGAAAAAAAAAATAAATTAAAAAAGCAAAATATTTTTGTAATTTTTCTTATTAATTAATCTTCTACTTCTATACTAAAAGAAAAGGGAAAATATTTTATTTACTTTTTATCATTTTTAATTTTTTTGTGTATTTTTGATTTTTCTCAAATGCGTAAACGTTCGGAAGACGAAAAGGTTATCCAAATCACGATTAACAAACTTCAAACGAAAGAATCTTAAATCACAAAATCCCCGTCAACGGCGCATAAAAATTTGGTTACACAATTTTAATACGTTTTGTTTTTCGCTTTAAATACACACATCTTTTTACCCGTTAAAAACACTATTAAATAGACTAAAAATACTAAAATATGCTTAATTATATTGCAAATATGTTTGTTTGGTATTTTTATGTCTTGCAGGTAAAAGGATTGAAAACGGTGCAAAAACAGGAATTATCGGGCTCAATTTGGTCAAGTTTAATTATTACTCAAAGCCAAGATGAAGTCGTGAAAAGTCCCCGAGCATGCCATCAGAAAGAGCATGAGAAAATGAGTCCAAGGGTGCCTTCCGACTGTTTATTGGGCCAGCCCGTAACTAAATTAATGGGTCGCCCAAGTTAGCTAAAGCTCAAAATATAAGCCCAACAAATGTAGCACAAAAAAATATATAAGTAATACGCATGCATGACGCAATATCACGTGTGTGTAAATTAACCAATGTCTTTCCTTGGTTTACGTTGTCGTGGCGACCAAGTGAAAGCATGACTCTATCATCAAGGATGTAATTATCACTATGAAGATCGGGATACTCAGCCATGACATGTCTAAACAGACGTGTCAACAACATGCCATAAGGCAAGATGTATACACGATGACTCCTAACGAACTCAATTCATTTAGCAATGAAGAAAGCAAGATTGTATCGAATGGAATTTGCAACATAATAGAGCATGTGAGCACGACATGCAGGAGTATGATCCTGGTTTCCACCAAGACATAAATCATTCTCTCAAATGATCTCGACCTAAGTTTTCATGTTGGGTTGGATTTCTTTGGTGTGAATTTTATTTTCATCAAGATGAGTGACCATTCCTTTGATAAGTCGAGTATGTTCACTTCGTTCATTTTGAATGAACAATCTGATGTCCTCGGGAGTAGGAAGCTCAGTATGATAAGGACTGGATAGGCAGTGTTCTCTTAATAAAGCATCAAGAGACCACTCGTCCGTGCAGGGGCATTGTCCTTCAGAAGGAATACGGAGAATTTGACCAAATTAAAAAAGGGGTTTGTAGGAAATGAATTTTTCTGGGTGATATTGAAAATGATTGACATTTTCACCGTTTCTCGTTGTAGCGAAAGTTGGCTTGACTAAAATCTTCTAAAATTGAAAACGAGGAATGATTGAAATCATTTTCAAATAAAGGACAATCAAGTCGGATTACTCCGAGCATGGGCTATGAGGGTTTAATGTGGATCCTCAAATTCCTGCTTCAAAACCCGACCCTCTATGTATTTAAACTGTTTCAACATTACGGTTATTTAAATGTTTACCATAGTGTCAGGTGGTATTTCTTCATCATAAATAGGAGAATTTGGGAAGGGCCAATTGGTTATAGGTTTGCAAATTAATAGAGGCATTATCAACCTATTTTATTAAACAACAAAGGAAAATTAATCTTAATATATATAGTTTTAATTGTAGGATCAAAAATGTCAAAAATTAAAGACTCTTTGTGGGGTTATATATGCAACAAATGTGGCGTTGTGCGGTTGGTTTTTCGAATTAAAAAACAAACCTATGAGATAAAACCAAAACGATCCTTTAATTCAATTTTGCTTCAATCGAATGGGGTAGTAAGAATATATATTAAGTTATATTTTCCGACAAAAATCATGAGTTCATTATGTATGCATGCTTAAAAACATTTTAGGAATTATTAACACCCCAATTCACGGAAAAAAACAATTTAGTGACAATCCTAATCGTGAGAAATGAGAAAATTTTTTCGAAAAAAAATAAAAAAAAAAAAAAAAACGAATTAGAGGTTTTGTAAAAATTCAAATTTTTCCAATTAATGCCAATTATGCTAATCTTACATCTATAGAAGCATATTTGTTATACATTGCTGAATTCGTAATCCTAATTGTACAAAATACAAGGAAAAATAAAAAAATTCCCAAATTTTGATTTTTTGTGCTCAATTGGATCCCTTTTAGATCAAAAAAACTGAAAGGTTGATAAAATGATGAGATCATTACAAATCATCGATGTTAATGATGATAGATTAATCATCTAGTTAAGTGTTCTTGATTTTGTGTTTGGTAAGGGGTCGACTTTGTGTTTTTGGGGTGTGTGTTTTTCTTCAGTAGCAACGCAAGGAGGGAATGGGTTGGGTGTATGGCAAAAAAAAAAAAGAGGGTATTTTAGTTTATAGCATGGGTCGATCATAATATATTTAAGGACCGGTCATGGTAAATCCGGAGGGACTATCTAATATATCCGTGTCCCTGGTACCTGATGGTGGTTTTTGTGTTTAATTTTGACAAATTTTTACGAAGGGTGGTGACATTTTAATTTGTATTTCGTGAATTATATGCTTAAATATTTCGGATATATAAATAATTAAGTTGTCACGAATAATTGAATAAAACGAGACTTGTAAAGGAAATATATATATATTATATATATATATATATTATATATATATATTATATATATAATATATATATTATATATATTTTGTATATATATATATATATTTTCCGAGATGTTAGAGTGAATTTAATAAGACGAGATTATATGAACGAGAATGGAAAGAAAGGATGTTTACTATATTTTTCGAACAAGTGACTTTTTAATTTTGCGTTCGCAAAATTATAAGTGTGCTTAATATTTTGGAATTTAATAGTTAAGTTTGTAACTTTACGAGTAGGAGTTAGATGTAATAGAGCGAGAATAGTAGATGATAATGAAGTAGAACGTGTTACATGAAGTGTTCCAATAATTTCCTAGTCCTAGACGCAAGAGAAGAATAATTAAAAGATTTGTGTTTGAGAGGTTTAGTGAGAATGTCGACGATATTATCTTCGGAAGGAACTTTCTCAATAGAAATATTTTCCTTTTTGGGGGACAATTGTCTGCGATTGAAAATGATGAAGTTATTTCGATGTGTTTTCATACGAGGAGTGTTGCAACGGGGATTTTTCTTAATTCATTAGCGCCTTGTTGTTGCATCATATGGAACGTCATCGAGCTCGATATTGTCGTAGTCGAATAAGAGCTTTGTTTTATCCATCTGCTACCTGCTTGTTGTCATGCTTTTTCCTGGTTTGTGGTGTTGACTTTTTTACGTATTCGGCTTCGGTCGTGGAGGCGGAGGATTGCACAAGAGCGGTTGTTCTTATTTCTTTGAGAGAACCAGGGATCGGTTAGACAACATCATACGGAAAGTAAATACTGCTAGTGCTTTTTTGATCCACTAAATCTCCCGCATGATCAGAGTCAGCATATACTATAGTTTATATGCCAGTCCCCTTAGGATACCATAATTTTAAATGCGTAGTGCCTTTAATGTATCGGAAGATACGCTTAACCACTTTAAGATGAGTGGTTTGGGGATCCTTTTGGAAGCGTGCACATAGGCAGACACTAAACATGATATCGTGCCTACTTGTCGTAAGGTATAATAAACTACCTATCATGCTCCTGTACCTAGTATTATCCATGGACTCGCATTCTTTGTCTTTTGTGAGTTTTGTATCCGAGGACATGGGCGTTTTCATTGATTTAGAATATTCTAAGTGATGTGCAGGTCTTGTAAAGACTTCACAAGAAGTTTTACAACTCCCTAGGCAGTGTACCTAATCGTTGTAGTGTAGTATAGGCAAGACTCGGGGGTTGTTATCATTCTCTAGGGGAATAGGTTGGGAAGGCTTGATCACGGTCTAACAGAATTCTAGGGTTTGAGAGAAGATTATTCTTGTATTTTTATATTTTATGAAAGCAAGTAAATCAATGGTTTGAGATGTTGGTTTGTTTAACTAATTAACTAAACTAATTAATGTCTAATATATTGGTGATAACTTTATGATAAGTAAATGTATTTACCTAATCATGCACTACTCCTCATATTGCTTCTCCTAGATCCGTTGCTTTGTCACACTTGTGATGATATGTGTAAGTATTTCCTAGGTCATGAACGGATTACACGAACCCGCCGTCTATTTAATATTCCGTTAAGGAAACGCACAAGTAAGGTAGTATGAAGACTATTACAAGGCCCCTAAGAGTATATTAAATGCATGTGAAATATCTTAAGAGGGATCAACCATATAATGGGTAAGGTAGTATGAAGACTGTTACCGATGGTATCCTTTCTACACTACTCGCGTTTCCCTAGACATATCAACAGTGATACAGACAAAAGCTGGTTTCTAAAGCCTAACGCGCACATTCATCAACAAGAAGCAACATCAAAAGGATCTACAATCTAAGTTTCATGCAAGCATAGATAAATACAAAGGAGGGTTTAGCCTCGCATGTTATAAAGAAATCAGGAAGATAAATCAATCAAACAACACATAGACATATTGAATGATTAATGATAAATAACCTTACTTGATTAAAACATGGATTTAAGGTAGTACAATAGGGTTTTGAGACCCTAAAATGACCTATGAAGTTGCTAAAACGACTAAGGTTCGTCTCCCTAGGTTTATACAATATTATCCCAAAGTTACACAAATAAAACCCTAAAAACAGCTTTATATTTATAGAGATATCGACGCGACGGCGTCGCTTTGTAATCCTGACACCGTCGCCACGTAGATGATTCTAGATCCTCTTTAAGTCGGCCACCTCCTGACGCCGTCGCCAAATTCCTAACGTCGTCACTAGATAGATCACGACGGCGTCGCTTTATGCCTGTGACGCCGTCTCCAGCCACTGTATGCATAAATCTTCAAGAGATTTGGTGTAGGTCCGTAATCTTGTCTGTTTCTTCTCCAAATGAGCCCAAGTCACGTGTATTTCCTCCAAATGCCATCCAAGTGCTAAAAACCTGAAAACAAACGATTAAGCACATAATTTGGGCATATTTGCATGATTTAAGGGGTTAAATGACCCCGAAATAGTGTATAAAATGACACCTCATCAATATATCATTTTTTGAGACATGAAAGTTGTTCGTAATGAAATCAAAGATGTAATCATAGTTTTATGCAGGTTTACAAATTTTAAACATTGCACATTCTATTTTTCACAAATACTAGAAAAAATTCTAATTTTTACAATGCTAGAAGACCGACGTGGTCGGTGTAATCCGACGCCTTCTAGGCATTGTGAAAAAATCTTCTTCGTTTTTAATAAGAAATTTCCTGCACGCAATTTTATAAGTTAAATCTGAAGAAAGCACTGCATAAAAACCTGGAATTAATCATTACAATCATATGACTCGAAACTGACGCGAATTAATTTAAACGATTTATTTTAAATGTTTGAATTGGTTCTAAAAACCGGATATATTCTCCTATACTTATTTTGTTGCAAAATACCTTTGATTGCAAATAAGATGAAGTTATAAACAAACAAAGCATGATTACAAAATTCATTCAAACATAAAAGAATAAATGAAAAGAATTAAAACACACGACACTCCTAATATGCAAGAAAAATAAATATTGGGTTGCCTCCCAAGAAGCGCTTTTCTTTATTTATGATCTGTAGCTAGACCGAATTACAAGTCCTACGTGACTTCTCCTTGTTTCTCTTGGCCTTTATGGCTATCAAGCTCTGAATGGCTCTACACACATTTTCATCATGTTTGTATTCGGATCCCAAATCTAAGTTATCAGAGTAGTGAGTTTTTTCGCTGCTGTCATCGTCACTTTCTATGGCAAAAGGAGGTATGCGATCGGTTTTTATGTCCGTAAAATCTATGTGTTTGAACATTTCCATCTTATGGGGCATCTTAAACATGATATTTTCCTTATCTTTCTCAAATGTGACTGTTCCTTCCTCCATGTCGTAGACGAGACCGGTTGCTTCTATGAATGGTTTTCCAAAAATAACTGACCCTAGGTCATGATCAATGACACTAGTGGTATCCTCAAGCACCATGAAGTTGCATTCGTAGGTGAAGTTCCCAACAAAAACTTTTAGCCCCTTGACTCTTCCCATAAAATTGCAGATTTTCCTAGGGTTTGATGGTTTCCTTCTTGGCCCCAGCCTTTTGCTCATGATCCAATTATAATGAAGCCTAGACATTACATCGATTGGGGATTCCTTATCTAGATAGGCTTGCTTCTTGTCGAAGTGGCCAACCATGCAAGAAAATTTAATGTTATTCAAGTTCCCGATTCTAATCTTGGCCTTCACCCACGGGGGTCGAGGTTTTTTAAGAGCCATTCGTGATACCTTAATCCTTTCATAGTGGGGAAAGTGTCAAAGTGTTTCGGGCTATCTTCATCTTCTTCTTCGATTTCATCTTTAGTTTCTTCCCCGAATTCCTCCTCGCTTTCCACAGTCATCTCGTGATCCTCGTACTCGGTTGTACTGGTCTTCACATTTCCCTCTTCCTTAGCTTCATCTTCCTTATTTAGAATAACGATTGAATTAACAAAGTGAACACGTTTTGGGGATGAAGGGTTTCTATTTTGTTCTGCTAAGGATGACTGAGACAGATATTTTGGGGAGAGTAACTTTGATGGGCTTTTGATTCCCTTGCCTCGAAGCTCCTCTCTTGTGGGGTCGTTAGTAGATGTGAAATTCATTTGAGCTGCGGGGTTTCCTGCAGTGTCACGAATGGGAGCGTCATCAAGCTTTTCAGAAATGGCTTTCCACAAAAGATTAATTTTACTAATCATGTCGTCTTGCTGCTGTCCAAGTTGAGTCCTTAGGCTGGATAGTCTTTTCTCTTGATGAGAGTCAAAATCAATTAGTGCCTTCTCAAGCTTCGTTTGGTAACTAGATGAGTAGGTAGAGAATGAGCCATTCCGTGGGCTGGTAAATGTCTGGGCGTGTGCCCAGTTAAAGTTTGGCTTTCCCTTCCAAGTATTGGCGGCTTCGTTAAAGTTTCTTAGTCTTTGGTTGTTAGCCTCAAAATATTGAGTCGAACAAGGAAGGAAAGCTATTCGCTACGAGACAACCAAACAAGGAAGCTCCGGTCTTACGTAAATTTATATGATTAATAGGATAAGAAAGGGTAAATGGGCTCGTTATTTAATCTAATATTAGATGCGTTGCGGGCTTAAGCCCAAGTTATCTCGAGCCCGGCCTAAGAAACAAACCTACTCGGCCCATAAGGCTTAATGAAAAGTCGCCCATAGAAGTATAAAATACCCCTCTCCAGGTGTGGAGAGGGTGTTGGTTCTCATTTGTATTTCACTCATTTGCTAGAAATCAACCATTCTCTTTTTCTTCTCTCTACTTTTTCTCTCTACTCTTCTTCATTTTCCTCTTATGTATTTTCTTGGTTAATATGGTGAAGTGAAAGTGGTTTCGGGTTTCGACAATTGGTATCACGAGCCTCGGGTGGGTTTAGTGATAAGTTGTGGTTATGTAGTTTTAGCTTATTGGTTACGGCTTATTGGTGGGTTTTTTTCTAATCGGCTTTTTTATTCTTTAGTGATTATCTGATAATAAGTTAAAAAAACCCATCACTAGCTTACTTTCATTGTTACTGTTTTGAAAAAAAAAGAGTGACTTACTTTTTTATTTAGGCTTCAACAGTAACTTGCATTTAGGGCTCAAAAGAAACAAAATCGTGGCCAAATTTATCTATTGTCTTTAGTTTTTTAGTTTTGCTTCTTTAGTCATCAAAAGTGTCTCTTCTTCTAAAATCAAATATAGCATAATTAAGCATCTTATCGTTGTTCTATTTTCGTAGCTTATTAAGTTTATCTTTTTAGTGGTAAAACAGCTTATTAAAAGCTTGTTGTGAGACGTATGTTGATAATAACACTTCAGGCCTCGTTCCCCAATGACAAAAGGCGTCAGATTATGACAACTCTGGCCCCGTCCCCCAACTACAACATGTTTCTCCATCAGCAGATACAACAGCTCCGTCACAACAAGAGTTGGATCTTCTGTTCGGTCCTTTGTACGATGAATTTTTCACTGCAGGTACTTCAAGTCTCAATAAGTCTTCTTCTCCCACCGACAATTCTAAACAACAAGACACACCACCTACAACGAATATTCTATCTTCAACAGAACCAACAACTCCAACTACGAATGTTAATGCTGAGGAAAACAACGATAATCAAGCAGAAGATGCACATTTTGAACCATATGAGTTTGTTAACCCATTCTATACACCGGTACAAGAACTTGCTGAGTCTTCCTCACAAAATGTTGATAATTCAAATATGCATACATTCTACCAACCTCATCAATCTGAACACCGATGGACAAAAGATCACCCGCTAGAACAAGTTCATGGAAATCCATCCAAGCCAGTGCAAACAAGACGACAACTTGCAACAGATCCTGAAATGTGTATGTTCGCGCTCACCGTGAGTACTGCTGAACCAAAAAACATTAAGGAGGCAATGGTTGATTCTGCATGGATAGAAGCAATGCAAGAAGAGCTTCATCAGTTTGACCGACTACAAGTCTGGGAACTCGTTGACAAACCCTTTGGCAAGACTGTAATCAAGCTAAAGTGGTTATGGAAGAACAAAAAGGATGAAGATCAAACTGTCATTCGCAATAAGGCACGACTTGTAGCTAAGGGATATGCTCAGGAAGAGGGTATTGATTTTGAGGAATCATTTGCTCCAGTTGCTCGCTTGGAAGCTGTTCGGATTTTCGTCACCTATGCTGCACACAAGTCTTTTCCAATCTATCAGATGGACGTGAAAATGGAATTTCTTAATGGTCCACTGAAGGAGGAGGTTTATGTTGCACAACCAGATGGGTTCGTTGATCCTTATTCTCTCATAAAAGATAACCGCTTAAGGAAAGGCTCTATATGGATTAAAAGCGAGCTCCGAGACCTGGATAGATGAACCGCAATTTTTGATGTCCAAAGGTTTTACTAAAGGTATAATTGACCCTACTCTATTCACGATAAGATACGCGAAGGACATTCTACTTGTGCAAATTTACGTCGATGACATTATTTTCGGGTCTACAAACCCTAAATTTATAGGTGCTGAATTAAATGAATAACATATAAACAAACATTAAACGCAGCGGAACAAGCACCTATCACGATCTATAGATCATAGATCAAATCAAGAAAAAGACAAGAAAATAATACCTTTATATCGTGATTAGTAGAATCAACCGTGACCTTCCCCTAACACGAATCACCAATGGAAACCAATGATCAATGAGGAGATCCTCTATGATGTATCCACACTACACTTCCTTGTATACCAATTGATGCTGGTCTTAACCCCGTAACTATGGAATTCACCTTGAATAAACTAGATACAAATTAATAGAAAACAAGAGCACATAAAACCCTACTAAGGTGTGTGTGTGCCATATGTATATATAAGGAGAGGAGGAGAGCCATATTTGGTAAATTTGTAATCACATTAATAAGAAGATATCCTATATTAATTTACCAATCACATTAATTACAAGATATTCCTTATTAATTTACCAACAGATTTGATCTCATCCCCTCTTTAACCATCATATAGGCTGGCCACCATGAGGGCTCAAATAGGCCTCCCATTTGATTTTCCAGTCCAATATAATAAGTACTTTACTTGGTCATTAGAAGCCCGATAGTTATCCCGTGTTACGTGGATTATTTATATACCGTAAATACAATAAACACGATATATAAATGGTACCTTAGTGTATATGTATGTGACCTCATAGGCTCATATGTGTCTAGCCATATAATTATTATTTACACTAACAATACTCTAACATCTCCTACTAGCGCACGATAATAATCAAGTAATTATACAAGCAAAGGTTAGCGTCTAGCAACACGCCAATGCCCCCAAAGACATACGAGGATAGTTTCTTAACATCTCATTTTAAATGGTTTAGTATCAATTAACCTATTTGTTATAGATACTATATTGAACATCTGACATGGATCATTAGTCCTTCTAATGTTAACAATTTGTTTCTCGATATAGAACATTGAACTAGATTACCAATCAAGTCATGTATCATCTTAATTATATTTAGGTGCGGCCACACATACATCTGTTTAAATCATCAAGGGACCCAGTAGTATCTTACTCCATAACATATGGAGAAACAAATCCCTATTTTGACTGCACGTGTCCGTTATGTGTTTCACATATCCTCTAGAAAATGCCTTTATAGCATCCTTCAATAGGTCAACGTTGAACCATATCAAAGAATGACATTCCATACACACAAAACCTACTTGCATCTCAAGTCTGAGATGAGAGACATACCACTTACGAGTTTCACACAATTGACGCCGATCCATGTAGTGAATACTCGTAGGTTGGGTCAATCTAATGTTCATCCAATAAACAACATATGAGTTTGGCAGTATCATCCATTAATATTCATACCATATGAATATGACCAAAATACTCACATTTGCCTTATTTCAAATGAGCCTCACGTATCAATAAACTATAATGGACATTTAGAAATAAATAAATTAATCATGTAATTAAACATGCGTAATAAGAACACAGCGTTGTATAATTAAAGACGAGCATACCAGGTATATCAATTCATTGTTTAATACATCTGCTTAACGTTCCATTATCTAAATACTAAAAATAGAAATACATGAGACACTAAGCAGTCGAAGTCAATGTTCCCTAGCATGATAAACAATGTTTGGTAAAACGACATTGACTTTGTAAAAGTACCACTAAGTTGTCATCTGAGCCAAACTTTGAGAATACTGTTTCAAAACACCCAAGAATGAACGTTTTGAATAATTACGATGATTATTATTTGTATAATGCTTTCTTGTGCTATTACTATAATACTAGCATCGCCATAGTACATTACATAGGTTTTTTGAAGCAAGCAAAACCACCTATATAAGACAATCTGCTTAACAGCTTCCCAAACTGTGAAGTAATTCTTAATCTTTAATAATAGTACAATAATGCTTTCAATCAAGCCATGTCCAGTCAGCAATTATCATTATGATGAAATCCTGCATGACTAGATTGAGAACCATCTAAATCAAAATAAGCATTAGTTGTATAAACTCAACACTAACTCCTTATTAAAGAATTCCGTAACTATAACACGTCTATAGTCCTTTGCAGGTCCTTTTTAGAATGTTCCTTTTATAAGTAGTCCCCTATGACTTCACTAGATAGTATGGTTATTTAGGTTTCATCTTGCATTCATGCAAGTGTTACGATAGTCTAAATACATATCATGACATACAAAATGAAAACCTTAGCTGAACTAAATATTCAGCTGTGTTCATCATCAGGTGAGATAGAACTTTGAGTCTTGTTCAATGATGTGTCATATTGTGTTAGACTTGTTAATCACGTATGTTTATTCTAGTAAACATTTGTTCCAAGGTTGTATGTTTTATTTCGTATATCTCTCGATAGAAACATTATTCCAAACTAAGGATTAAAATTAAGCTTAGGTGAAATATTATTTCAAATATGTTCACAACATATGAGATATAAGAAAAATAAAACATAATGCTCCGACTAGCTTTAAGGTGTTCTCAAGAGTTATCTTTGTTTTAATTAAAATCAAATTATTGATTTAAACTTAAGATTCCAACTCCTAAATGCATGCTCTAATCACCACTTAGCTTTTTGCAGCTTGCACATTTTCTAAAGATAACTTGGATTCATAAACCCTTTTGATTACACAATGTCCTCGCAAAGGTAATCATTCAAGAAGGAGTTTTGACATCCAATTGCCATATTTTTGTATTCATAAATCATTGTATGGTAATTAATATCTTTTATTCCTTTAATGCTCGCAATGAGAAGAAGCTTTAATCATAGTCCCATCGTTTAAGTATAATAAAACACTTGCCACTAAGGCGTACTATAAATATTGTACATTTCTGTCTATAACTAGTTCTTCTCCTAGAAAACCAATTTCACCTCTTTAGTTTTACCAATTGGTGAAAGATCAATCAAAATCCAAAAATGTTTTCTTTCAGGGACATATCCTCAATTCATTATCTTTGTTCGCTAGTGCATTCTGAAGGGGGGGGGGGGGGTTTGTGTAAAGAAAGACTTTCTCCTAAAAACAATGCCCCCACTTGCTTCGAGTAAAAGGAAGACTTTCTTGAATACCAGCAAGTCAGCAACAATAAAATTTATTCTCGTTTGGGATGTATAATGTATGCTAACAGTTCTTGTTAGGTCTTGTGTATCTTGAATCATACATGATCATCAATGAAAGCTTAGAGAGAATAGTAGAGAAAGGCAAGTATTTAATTTTCAAATATTATAAAATAAAGGAAAAAAGGAAAGATTTTACAGCTTAACCCCCTAATGGTGAATTAAGAAGGGTATTTTAGGAGAGTGTAAGGAAGCTCCCTTCCTTTATTTTTCTAATGTTTCACTTCTAGTCCCTAGACTTTGGTAATTATGCTATTTCTTACTTTTAGCATAATAAACCTTATTACAAGCTACATTATTCTTAACAAAATAAAGACTAATGACTAAATATAATAAAACCACATAATCGACACTTTTCTTGAACCTAACAATCTCCCCCTAAGGGTCGATTATTCTGGGTGTTCCCTTCGTGGTCCAAGTGGTCTTCCATTCACATACATCTCCCATCTTCTCATCTGGTTGTGATACTTCAATCTCACTTCAATTTCTTCTTCAAACAATTTCAAATACTCAACCTCATCTTCGATAAGATCTCTTTGTATATAGCCATACTTAACATCATTATTGTAACTCTTTAGACCTTCTAATACTCTGTTTAGTGTTGCATCACAAAACTTATGAATCTCTGAATGTCTCATCACCCTTTTCTCTTTCTTGCTATTCTTGTATATTATTCCATGCACGGGCTCATAGATGATGGAGAACATTTTGTGCTTTTCAATTCCTGGAAAAGATATTGTTGGTGCAGTAAGATTAACTTTCTGTTGATAACTTTCTATTCCAAGTTGAAAGTCATGCACTCTTTCCCATATCACTGAACTTCTGATGAAAACTGATAAAGACCACAGCAGACCTGTTTCTGCATAATCAGGTACCTTGCCATTCATGATCAGCAAGTACATATCCTCAATATCATTCTTATTGAGATTCTTGTAATCAGGCTCGGTAATTGACACTATGCACTCATTGGCTCTTCTTGCAACTATCTCTGTGATGAACTTGTGTTCATGGCCCAGTTCCCAGTACGTCTTGATAACTTGAATGATCTTTGAATTCGAATAAACAACTTCCTTTGGTTTTCCAGGCTCTTTCTGCCTCTTTATGTAGAAGATCTTTGCATGAGGATTCTTCCAATGTTCAACACCATACCGAGCATAAGGATTAAATTTCTTTACACACTTATTCACCCATCTGGAAGTCCGTTCTTCGATATCAACATCATTGAAGATAATTGCAGGAAACTTGTGAAGTGACAACACTATCTTCTCAGGCCCTGAACTTCCTTTCTTCAAATACAAAAGATCTTGATTTATCAGAGACAATGCTGGAGCTTCAGGATCTCTCTGACAGCTTTGAACTAAAGGTGTGGTCTTTCGTGGATGTGGAGAAGCAAGAATTTCCTTTCTGCTTTCCCAAACAATGTCACTCTTCAAGAAATTCTTCATCTGATCAATGTGATATTGATGCTCATCTCCTGAAGTACATCTTTGTCTCAACATCTCATCAGTAATTTTCTTTAGCTCTGCCTCATTAATGGTCAGTGACACTTCTTCCATAATATCTTGTGATACTTGCTTCGTTATCTTTTCATCATCATCTGAAGCATAAGACTCAGTCCAAAAATCCTAATCATCTGTTTGCTCTTGATTCCTTGAAGACGATTGACCTTGTTCTTTTTCATTGACTTGTCTAGACGACTCTCTAGTCACAAGTGCTTCATACTTATATGTCTTCTGTAGCTTTGCACTATTCTCCCCCTCAGGATGAGCATCATCACGAGGATCGTCTTGATCTATTGGGTGAACGGAAAAAGTTCTACAAGTAGTCTGAGGTACCTAAAATGTCTCAAACTTCATCTGAAGTGCCAGCCATAGTGCTATGTCTTGTTGCTGCAACTGAGGATCAGATTTCATTGATAGATACAGTTGATATTGTTGTTCTGGAACATATGATGTTTGTGGTTGAGCTGGATGAACATGAAGAATATGTCCAAACATATAACTTCTTACAGACACATCAACCAGAGAAGAAATGTTAATATCAATTGCTTGTTGAATCTATGAGGAAATTTCAGCATGTAATTTCCCACGCTCCTGTAACATAGCTTTAGCAATCATCTTATCTATCTCTTCTTTATTCTGTTGCCTTTCCAAAAGCTTAGTACTTATACGACCTATATTGGATTAGGTTGCATTCGATCATTACCGTGACGCATTTTAAGACTACATTGATTATCGCTCACTCAAGAGTGAGTTCATAGCCCAACGTTTTACATGTTTTTTGTTTTATAAGTTTTTGGGGTGAGAAACATGCATTGTTTTACAATTGGACACAAGTGGTTAAGTTTTACATTATGATTACGTGTTGCCTAAGTAGCGATAACCCTAGTTGAGCCCATTATCATGAACTGTCAGTTACTGGATTGTGAGCGCGAATGTTATGAATAGATCTATTGGGATTGACATCCCCGTTCGGGTGATTAGCTATCACTGGGCAAACGAACGTATACCATGTCGAACATAGGATGTTGCGGGTTAGAACATCATCACGGGCAATGTAGGCCATTTATATGGTATTCATTTATGTCGAGCTTCAGTGTCATGAGCTTAGGGCAACGTAATTACATTTATATGATGTCTGCATCTGTTGCATTATCATACACTTGGGAAATCTTGTGGTCCTACAATATACGATTTATCAAACCTATGAATTCACCAACATTATTGTTGACGTTTTAAAGCAATGTTTTTTAGGAGGTCAATAAGCACGAGGTGCAAGGGATACATTGGTGGTTTTGATTTGGATATCATGCATTAAAGATTTTGTCGCATTACATTTTGTATATCTGTTATGGGCTAGAAATCTTTGTATTTTGAACAAGTGAACAAGTGAAGCTTCGGGCTTATGTAACAAATACTTTGTTAAATCCAATGTATCGGTTTTAAACGACTTTTTGGTCGTTCTATATATATCTTGTGTTATTGATCTATGATGTAACATGTCCCGGACCCTTATTCCACTGCGACCCAATTTGGGGGTGTTACAGATTGGTATCAAGAGCCAAGGTTATAGAGACTATAACCATTTTCAAACATTGCATTCATACAAAGGGATTTTCACGGGACATACATACATACACTAGTTGTTGCATTAGTTGATTAGACTAGATGCATTCATGATTGATATACATATTATGATATAAATGTATATTACTATAAGGGTCTTATATTAAATACTAATATAAGCTATTTTGGATTTTCAGATACAGTCATGTCAGATTCAGATGAATCCACGGTTACATACACAGAGGTGTCCAGTCCGTTCGAGGGCTTATCAGACATTGGATCACCAGGAGTTGTTGGACCTGAGCACGAGGGACTGCCCTGGATGCTAGATGACCCGTATGTGCAGGTCGCCTTACAGGCCCCGCCATCACCAGACTACATACCTGGCCCCGAGGAGCCACAGTCACCACCCCTACCAGACTTTGTCCCAGAGCTGGTATATCCTGAGTATATGCCGCAGGAGGACGAGGTGTTTCTGGCTGAGGAGCAGCCACTGCCTGCTACTGCCTCACCCACTGCTCAGTTACAAAATTATGTTCTGGAGTCCGATCCTGAGGAGGATCCGAAGGAGGATGACGACGAGGACCCTGAGGAGGATCCTGTCGATTATCCTGCCGACGGAGGAGATGACGGCGATGACGAGGATGAGTCATCAGAGGATGATGAGGATGATGATGTTAACATCGAGGCCAATAATGATGAGGAGGAGGAGGAGCACCCAGCTCCTGCTGACTCCACAGCTGTTGCTTTACCAGTTGTCGATCAGGCCCCATGTGCGGAGGAGACAGAGCCGTTCAAGACTGACAAGTCTGTGGCCACACCACCACCACACCCTGCATATCGCGTTACAGCTAGGATTTCTATTCCAGCTCCAGTACCTACACCAATATGGTCTGATGCAGAGGTTGCCAGACTTCTCGCTATATCTACTCCACCATCATCACCGCTCTCCCCATAGTCATCACCACTGCCCCAGATTCCTTCTCCACCACTACCCCCGATACTATCACCACTACCAGTATCACTACCACTACCTCAGATTCCCTCATCACCACTACCAGTATCATCACCAATACATGTGTTATCTCCATCACCACCTGCTAGTCCTATTCGTCTGTTGGGCTATCTACCTGCGATGATCCGGCTGAGAGCCGAGGCTGCATCTACTTCCCATTCACTACCATTACCACCACCCATCATACTCTCCCACACCAGACCAGATGCACCATCATCAGGGACACCACCTTTGCATTTACTCTCTACTAACCGTAGAGAGGACAGACCCGATGTTACCTTACCACCTCAAAAGAGGTTATGTTTTGCTTTTGGTCCTAGGTACGAGGTCAGAGAGAGCTCATCTGTTGCTGCTGCTAGACCGACTAGAGGTCTTAGGATAGACTATGGTTTTGTTGCCACTATGGATAGGGAGATCAGGCGTGATCCAGAGAGAGACGTTGGATATAGGATCACCGACTCTTGAGATGAGATAGTTAAGACCTTGCAGGGGGCACCAGTTAGTACTGACACAGAGTTGGATCAACATATGATAGAGTTTGAGACTAGGGTTAGGCAAGACACAGATGAGATCTATACGAGGTTGGATGATGAGCAGTTTTAGTGATAGCCGATGGCTGGTCAGTTCAACATACTATATAGGGATAGGCGTGCGCATGCACGTACTGCTAGACTCATAGAGACCGAGGCTAGGATGTCTCGAGAGGCTTGGGGATGATCCATGGACGCTCGAGACCTGGCGCGTGTAGAGGTTATGTCGCTACGTACCACAGTGTTAGCTTAGCAGTCAGAGATTAGAGAGTTACATTCAGCGGATCGTAAAAGACAGATTAGAGAATTACAGTCAGCGGACCGTAGGAGATAGACAGTGATTACAGAGATGCTGGCAGCGGACCACAAGAGGCAGGTACAACTCACTAAGGCACTAAAGCTAGTGAAGAGACTACAGACTCAGATGACAGAGTTACAGAGACAGCAGGGACCCGCTAATGGTCCGGCACAGCCAGATGCACCAAAGGAGGCTGGTAGCGGTTCCTAGATCATGTTATGGCTAGTTATTTTGTATTATACTACTAAGTATTACGGGTTCAATCCCGGCTAGTAAGGCTTTAGGTTGTTATGTTTATTTTGTAACCTAATCATTGTGAACATTTTGTATCTGAACCAATAATGTATCTTTTCCAATTATATATGGAATGGTGGTATTATGTCATGTCTGGAATTGAATTTGTTATGAATGAATGTCGATTTGGTTATATTATTGTTGATTACAATTCATTTGTATATTTCACTATGTGATGTGATCTCACTTTATTTATCATGCATATGTCATGTCATGGTTATGATTCTATGAAATCTAACAGGTATTTATATTTTCTTTTGATTGAAAAATTGGCACCAAAATGAACCACCAGATCAACAACAGTCCCAGAAACAACCAACACCATATCTGTCACTAATGCCCAACTGCAGGCAATGATTAACCAAGGCGTTACTGCCACTTTGGTAGCACGTGATACAAATAGAAATGGCAATGACAGCCATACTTCTGGAACGGGTGTTGGAAGGACAGAAAGAATACTCATGAATGTACTTACACTGACTTTCTTAAATGTCAACCATTAAACTTCAAAGGCACGGAAGGAGTTTCCGGTCTTTCACAATGGTTTGAAAGAATGGACTCTGTTTTCCATATCAGTAACTGCATAGTTAAGAATCAAGTCAAGTTTGCTACTTGCACTCTCTATTCAGTTGCTTTAACATGGTGGAACACTCATGTCAAGACAGTTAGTCATGATGCCGCTTACGGTATGCCTTGAAAACACTTATGAAAATGATGACTGACAAATACTGTAGGAGTACGGCAAATGCCAACAATGCTAACAATCAGAGGGGCACCGGGTCGGGTCAAAGGCCTACTTGCTTCGAGTGTGGAGTTCAAGGACATTTTAAGAGGGAATATCCAAAGCTGAACAACAACAACAACCGTGGTAACCAAGTTAGAAGTGGCAATGCTCCAGCCAAGGTGTATACGGTAAGGCATGTGGGGACCAACCCAGACTCAAATGTCATTACGGGTACGTTCCTTCTCAACAACTGCTATGCTTCTATCTTATTTGATACTAGTGTCGATAGGAGTTTTGTGTCTACTGCATTTAGTTCCCAAATTGATATCACACCAACTGCATTAGACCACTATTATGATGTTGAACTAGCTGAC
>BQNB010085455.1:7080-28470 GCA_026074375.1 Tanacetum coccineum | reverse complement strand
CTTATGGCATGAAGGGACTTAGGCAATAATATAGTTTATAGTTTATAGCATGTATCAGTTGGAAAATACTTGTATTCATGGTTTATAGCATGTATCTCCCCACGGGGTTTGGAAAAACATATAAAGGTGGGACTATGAACTCACCTTAATAGGGAAATCTGATTGATGGCAAAAGTAAATCAAATGGAAATAAACAGCTTCGTCACGCAACCTGGGGTAATATGTCAAGTCTTAGTTCGATTGTTTATATTTCAAACTTTATTTCATAAAGTTTAACGTAAATATTAATTTGGTTTATTACTTTGTGAAAATATCGTGTCATTGTTCGGGCTATCATAATCGAGAGGCCATGTAGTAAACATTTGAGGAGCTAGGACACTTTAAATCGTAAATCCAGCAACTCATCAAAACGTCTACCCAAATGGAAACCCCTCACATGAAATTCCCTAGTAACGTGATACGTTATAATTTAAATGATAAGATTTTATCTTTTTAAGTTTTTTCAAAAGCTAGTAGATGATAAATTATGTTAATTATATAACATAATTATTTTTACATGCTTCGATCGATGAATGAACGATAAATGTGTCGGGTTTTATTAAAATCGAGGCTTATAATGTTTAAATATATTTTTATAATTAAATATAAAAATATTACATTTTATACCCTTAAGAATTCGAAAATGGCAATATATACCCTTGGTATATAATAATTTATAATTTAAACCCTTTATATATAATTTTAAAAGATTTAACCCTTAACTTTAGAATTTGGTAAAACAACCCCTTGTAGTTTAATTTTTAGGATATTTATATTTTTGGCCTGAAAGATAAAATAGTTACAATATGTACCCCTAAAGGACAATTCGATTGTCATTTTTAGTCCTAATTCATTATACTTTATGTTTTTAATCTCAAAATCAATTTGCAGCATAAAGCTTATCATAATAAGCTAAAGTAAGACAGGTCACTAAATCCTAGGGGTATGTACTATGCTTTTTTGGTATATATATTTTTCAATTTAAAACCTCATTTATATTTTTAAAACATTTAACCCTTAACTTTAAAGTATGGCAAAATAGGTCCTTGTGATTTTAAGTTTAGGATAATAGTTTTCAAAATGTTATGATATATACCCTTAAGGGTCATTTGAATTGCATTCTTAGTCCAAAAATCATATACTTTGCATTTTTAATCTCAAAATCAATTTGCAGCATAAAGCTTATCACAATAAGCTAAAATAAGTTAGTTTTATAAGCTTAAAGCTTATGAAATGAGCTTATTAGCTCGAAAACTCAAAAAGGGTACATTTGGTTTTGAAATCATAACTCGATGGGTTATAGCTTTTAGGGTTTGTTTCTAAGCTTATAAAAATGATAGAATAGCTTATTAGATCAGCTTATAGCTTTTAGCTTATAGGGTTCACGAAAAGAGCTTTTAGGGTTTTTAAAGGGTGCGTTTGTTTTAGGAAAAACAAACGAGTGGGCTTAGGATTTAGGGGCTTATTTCACGTAATCATAAAGATGAATAGGGGCTTATTAAGACTAGAATAAGCTTTAGCTAGCTTAATTTAGGATTTCGCATAGATTAGGGTTTCAACATGGGTCGGTTAGGGTTTGGTTTGATTTAGAAGTTTCCAAAATGGTTTAGCTTGTACATATGGATATAACAAAGCTTATAAAGGATCTAACATGTGACAAGAGCTTATAGAACAAATGGTAGGACTTACTAGTACACGAAATGGATCAAAATGGGTTGATATGGGTCGCAATGACTTGGAAATTCCTTTCTTCTCTTGTTTCTTGGCTTCTACTTGGCTTAAACTTCCTTCTTCTCTTCTAAAGCTCAGCTAGATCATTATTTCAAGTGATGGTTTAATTTTGTGGTGAATTATGAAGGTGTGGATGTTTCGGCTTTATATAGGGCTTAAGACTTGGAGTAGTGGCCAAGTTATGTAGAGTAGTGATCAAAGTTTAGCTAGGTGTGACTATTAGAGGCTAGGGACTATCTTAGAGAGGTGTTGAGAGGTTGGAAGGGGTTCGGTTTGCCAAGGTAGTGACGAGGGGGTTTCTTGGGGAACAAGTGTAACATCCGAGAATTTTCGAATTTTTGAATGACGATTTCAATCGTTGACTTTTAGGGTCTGGCTTGACTTATAAGAATGACCATAACCTAAAAGCACTCTTAATTATTTTCGACTCAAAGCAATTTGAAGTAAAACGACATTCCTGACAACTTTTTAGTTTTGACCGAGACACGGAAACAGTTAGAAGGTGACTGAAATGCCCTCGCAAGATTTTAGAAACACAAAAATAATTAAATTACATTTAATTATCACGTTTTATTAAATGAGAATATTTAATAAATTATTTAGCTTTTATTCAGTGACGTTTCTTTGAAGACGCAATAGTCAGTTATAAATCCATTTTTACTTCAACAATGCGTAACCGGTCAACAAATAAATAACAAATATTTTATTAAAATATTATAATATATTTAGGAATATTATCAAGTGAATACTCATATTTATCAGAAAAATGGATTCGAAAACAATGTCGCGTAGTTTCTTGCGTTGAACATACCGTTAAGTCGCTCAAATGAGTCCCGAGCCGCTTCAAAAAAACTATATTAAAAATGTTGTACAAAATGAAAAAATAACCCAAACAATGGGGGACTTTTCACCTTCTTTTATATATATATAAACTCTTATACTCATTTCATTTTCATTTCATCTCAAAATTATACACACACAATTTATAACTCTCTCTTCTCCCTCAAACTATCCGGCCAACCACCACCACCGCCGGATCCGGCCACCACCGTCGCGCCGCCGCCGGAAAACTTTTCCGGCGGACTTTTCCGGCCGAAACCAAAAGTGATTCTCGTGACCCGATCTAACCGATCCCCACTACAACTCGCCTCCACGCGCCTTTCCCCCTCCATTCGGCCACCACTTTCATCATCATCACCATCATCACAGCCGCCACGCACCTCATCACCACAGCCGCACCACCTTCGCATCATACCACCACCATCGCCTACACCATCCACCACCGAGGCCATCCTCGCTGCCATCACCGTCGTGCACCACCAAAAAGGGTGCGTGTGGTTCTATCAAGCACCAAGAGGGTGCGTTGGTTATTAATAAACATCGAAAGGGGTGCGGGTTTCGGAGCAGCCACCACCGAAAGGGGTGCGTTGGGTTGGCAGTCTCAACCCATGAGGGTGCGTTCGGGTTTGGGCTGTCGAAACAGCCGGGGCGGGTGTGGGTTGGTAGGCGTCGGACACCGGGGAGTGTCGTGTCGGGTTGGGTTTAACAACCACTAGGATTCTTTGGTTAAAGGCAATCACTGGGGGAATGATGTTTTGTCGGGTTTGTTTTGTTTGATCTTGCGTCGGGTTGACTGCCGGACAAGCCGGGGGGAGGGGGTTGTCGGGATAGGGTTGCAACAAAAAGAAGCGGAGTGTCGAGTTTGGACTCGTGACAGCCGGGATGCATTCGTTGATTGTAAACAGTTATGGTTCGTTTGTTGATGTACGTACGAAATATGTTCGTTGGTTTACATCAGATTTGGGGTGGGGCGTTATGGATATATGTATACAGAAGCCTAGAAGAGTGTGTTTGGTTGGACATGTGTAACAAAAATAAGGTGGTCTTGGTTTTGACAGCTTCATAAAAGGGTTGTTGGGTGTATATAAATGGATAATAAAAAAAAAGATTTCATAAATAAATTTACATATTAAACCGGATCTAAATGTGGTATTGGTTAAATAAATACTTTATTTATTATTTTCGTTTTGTTTTTATAATACCAAGATAAGGGAGAAGAGTATGGTATACAACATGGTTTTGCATAATTAAGAAATGATTAACTTTTGTTAATATGGAAAACGTTAAATAAACGAATGGGTCATGCCGAGATTTTTATAAATCGCTACACTTATAACTTTTACAAAACTACTTTACTTATTATCTTGAAATGTCTTAAGAATTATAAGGAAGACACCGATAATCAAAACGTAAACTATGATTTTAGAATTTCATTATTCTATCCTCAAACTAAACGTGCGTTTATTTTTATAATAGGAACTTCCTGATAAACCATTGGGGATAATTTGGCACGAGTCGAATTATTGGTTTCTTTTATTTAAATTAACTCTTCTTATAAACAAACTTGGGAAGTATTATATAATTGACCATTTTGATTTTACTTGACACCTGTGGTTAAAACATGTCGTGTATTAATCTCATCGAGTAATTCTTTGGTTTTTGCAGCTTGTTATATAATCAACTGGAGCTCTTGGCCTTTCAAATTCTGAAGTCTTTCCTGTGAGACAAAGATTGATGATAGTGGTGAGTGCCCTCCATGACTGGTACATGTCATTTGTCACGACCCCAGATAAGGTTCTGACGACATTTGGGTAACCAAGTTCGTTGACAAAGGAGATTATAGTGTTAGCATTTGGTGGATGTGAGAAATTGTTGTTGTCTTATGGTAATTGAAGTGCATCTCTTAGAGTAGATTTAGTGAGATAGAAGCGTTGTTCATCCAGCTGACAACTGTATCCTTTGTCTTTGTCAAATCTGATGGTGTCCCAGAACTGCTGGATGTAAATGGATGGAATGGTGGAGGAAGCGGTGAAAGCTTTGAAGAAGTTGGTGTTCTTTAAGATGTCCACTGCAATCTTGAATATGGGATTGGCTTGAGTTCTTTCCACATCCAAGAAACAATTGCTTTTTCCCACTGGAACCCATTTGTTACGAGGCAAGATTTGCTCATCTGAACGAGTAGGTGGAGAATCAGCAGCAACTGGAACCTCAGGAGCATTGATATTTGCATCAGCCATTGTAACTGCACACATCCATCAACGAAGACATATATACAGAAAGGTGATGTTAGATAAGAGCACATGCTCGAGGGTTAGACAGTCATAGACATAAGTCCAAGTCAAAATAGACACATTGATCATATTGAAGTGATAGTCAACTGAGATGTACAACACTTAAGTCAACGGAAGTCAACTCATGATAGTGGAGACAAAACTCAGTGACCGATACACAATGACCAAAACTCAGATGACATGACAAAACGCAGCTGGGAAAAACACATCACACAAAATGCAGAGTATGCAAAAGCCAAAACGCAGAGACCAATTTTTATTAGAATAAACAAAACGCAATAGGCAAAACGCAGTGCAGACAAAACGCAACACCCAAAACGCAAAGAATATTTTAATAAAAATTAGACAAAACGCAAAGGCAACTAGCAATCAGGCAAAACACAATTTGGACAAAACGCAGGAAATTTTTATTCAAATATAATCAAAACACAACATTTTTGAAAAAAATTGAAAAGGTGGGTCCTACATTTGAACTAATGAGGGTCTTCAATCACAAAATGCAACTGATTGTGTTTTGTCCTACTTTGCACAATATTAAAAACAAAATGCAAGAGCATGTTAAACCTCAAAACGCAAAGACATATATTAGGCAAAACGCAAGGGCATGTATCAGGCAAAACGCAAAGGCATGTATAAGGCAAAACGCTATAGAGGGATTCCACACAAAACACAATCAATCACTTTATACAAAACGCAATCAAGAACACTTAGGCAAAACGCAATCTAGAACACTTAAAGCAAAACGCAACCAAGAACTTCAAACCAAAACTCAATCAAGCATACCTAAAAAAACGCAGATTCCAATTACAACTTAAGGCATCTATGGCTTAATCAGATCATTATAATACGATCAATAATACCTTTTAACAACCATACCAACAACAAATGGCCATTTCAAGCATCATACGACAATGATTTTGACTGACAAAGTCAAACCTTATTCAAAAATCACAAGGATCCTAAAGAAGCTATTGGGGAAACATATCAGATATTTATTTTGCATCAATAATAAATTCTAAAGCTACCCCAGCAAACAAAACACATCTATAAGCACTCACCAAGATTTGGAAGAAGGTAAAGCACGAAAATCTACAAAAACATATGATTTATTGAGTTTCAGGCCATGATTTTATAGATAGTGCATATATGGATGATAACGAGTAATAATCAAGCATTACCTAAGCGATAAATCACACAAATGGGCACAAATTAGACACATCGCAAAGGATGTTGAGTTTTGAGTATGAGAGAGAAAAGGAAAGAGGGTTTGACTGATTTTTGGTTACTTTGACCAGGTCAAAACGCAAAGAGTATTAATACTAGCATACAACTTTCAGCTATTGACATATTTGGCCCCTTTCTTTCAAAATTCTTATCTATTTAAGGTATGTATATTACTGAGAGGAAATTTGAGATACATAATTGGCACAAATGGTCCTTTACATTTTATGAGTCTAGGAGACAAGTAGCGAATAACACATATGACCCTATACTTGCATATAATTGACACTTTTGGCCTTTTGAATTAACACATGTTTAACCCCCCTCAAAATGATGCATAAAAATGCCCGTTAGATGTCATAAATTTGAAAAACTACTCTCCCCTTCAATCAATGACCCGTTTTCTATTTAAAGAGCTGTAGTCGTTGATTGAGTGTTGATTGGTTCTTGATCAACCCTTTTTTAAATATATAAATAAATATAAAATATACTTATAAATATATAAATATATAAGGGTAAGAATCAAAAATCTCTCAATGTAGTAAACCGGAAGTATGATTCCCGGGTCGTTATCCTCAACGAGGAATGCAATTGAAAGTCGAGAGGCGTTTTGAGAATCGATGCTTGAATGGAACAAAATTATGATTGGTTATCTAAAACTACGAGAAAATTAAGGCAAAAACTTAAAAACAATTAAGGTCAGATAAATTTTAACTAAAAACGTAGAACGGGAATCCTAAATGGGACCTAAAAACCCTAAATTATCAAAATTAAGTCCTAAAATGATCTTTTTGGTTTTTATAAGTCTTAATTGACTAAAAAGCTAGAACAAAGAAAACTAGACCAAAAACGAAAAAGATTTAAGCTTAGAAACACTAAAAACATGAACGTGATTCAATCCCGTTCTTTTAACAATCAAATTTTGCAATTTTAACCCTACGAAAACAAACCTAATTTTCCTAAGTCCTAAATGTTAAAAGAAAATTTTCTAAAAAAAGAATTATATTTTTTTGACTTTTTTATAATTTTTTATGAATTAAAAATAATTTTAATGAAATTAAATGTTTAAAAAAACTATACTATTTAATAAAAATTTGAAGAAATTAGCAAAAGTAGCTTGAACAATGCTGAAAAATGTAAAAACTTAAAAAGCTAAACTAAATAAGCCGGGAAAAAGCTTTTAAGCACTCGAAGTGCTTATTTATATTAAAACTCAAAAAAGGGTTAAAAGATTAGATTGTGCAAAGTTGGACGTAAAAGTCCCAAGGGCACGTTGGTGAGGGTGTGTGTTGTGAGGTTTATAAAAGGGTGAGACTAGGTTGAGGTCGGGGGTTCGAGTCTTGCTCACCCCCGACTTCCTTGGTTTCCCCTTTTTATTTTTTTGCAAAAACTAAAAAGCAAAGTTATAGAACAGCTTATAATAAGCTATTTTTGTGAAAACAACTTTTCTAAAAGCTAATCAATAAGCCATTAAATGAGCTTAAAACATACAAAAAGTGCTTAACTATTTTTTTTACCTTTTACAAAACTTAATAAGCTAAAAACTAAAATAAGCTAAAACAAGGACTGGATAAGCTATTATTAGACTAAAACTGACCTAATAAGCTAAATCTAACTAGAAATAAGCAAGCCATAAGCTAAGGATTTCAAATAAGCACTTATAAGAGAACTGCATACCAAACAGGCTAAATGGCTAACTTAGAGCTTAATTTTAAGTACTCTAATGGATCCTTATGGAAAATTGGCTTGTACTAGCTTAAACTATGACCTAAGAGCTATCTAAAACTCCTTTTAAAAAATATTTTGAAATCTCATTAAGCTAAGAAAAAGCTAACTGAAATAGCTACTTTTGACTTTTAACTATGTTTTTGGATTTTTTAAAAAAAGATAAAATAAGCTAAAACTTAACCTAAATAAGCTATGAACTACTAAACTTTAACCTAATAAGCTAGTTTAAACAACAACTAAGCAAAAACTTAATCTATAAGCTAGAAATTTCAAATAAGCTCTTTGGCAAAAACTGTTAACCCAAACAGTCCATAAGGGCAACTTTGAGCTTATTTTTCAATAAGCTAAAGGATCCTTATGGACTTTTGGCTTATTACACTAAAAAGAGTACCTAAAATTCTACTTAAAACAATAATTGAAAAACATTTTGAAATTTAAATGACCAATGAAAATTCTAGATGAAAACTGCTTATTAACTCAGTAGGAGCTGAGTATTTTTTGATTTACAAAAGACAAAATGCTAATTTTGAGCTTAAAAACAGATAGACAAATAAGCTATTTTCTAAAAACTAAGTTCAAAAAGATGATCATTAACCTAAAAACTACTTGTAAACCAAAAATCAAATACTAAAAACTAAATTTATCCTCTAAAATCTAGATTGAAAAAGGCCATATGTTATTCTAAGCTGCTGATGCAATTGACACAAATTTAGCTAAAAACTCAATTCCAACAAGTGCATGCTTAAGAACTTGATTTCTACACTAAGATAACACTAAAACAAGTATTATTAAAGCAGTAAACACAACTAGAACTAATTTGATCTAACAATGCTTAAATTCTTGATCTAATGATCACAGATTCAACTTAACCATCTACAATCCTATGAAATAAATTCTTTTATGACAAATCCCTTTATGACCAGATAACTACAAGCATAATAACCAATATTAACATATTTAAACAACCAATAGCAATCAAAGTAAGCAAAAACAGAAAGTGCTAGTTTTTAAAAGGCCTATTTTAAGACAGATTATATAAAACTCAAACAAATTGTTTCCAAAATTATAAAACAAGCATAATAAGCTTTAAACATCCTAAGCAAACACAAATAAGCAAATATAAGCAGACAATAAGCACAAATAAGCAGTTGAATAGTAAATAAGCTAAAAATGGAAAAATGAAACTTACAAAGGCCATTGCTCAAAACAGGGTAAATGAGCTCAAAAGAGCTTATCTACTAGCTCTAGCTTATCAAAGATAAGCTAGTAGTGTCCATAAGCCCATCCAAATCCGGCTTATCATCCAAAAAGTTTTTTAGAGTGATTTTTGGTAAAATAAACTTAAGCCTTACAAACTATGAAAAAGTTTTGTAAGACTTAAGTAACAGCTTAAGAAGGTTATAAAAAAGAGATTTTGAGAGCTTATAAAACAGTTTTAAACAATCAAACACTTTAACTTAAAAACGGGATAAAACATAAAAACTTCAATCTTTCATTAAACTTAAAATCAGTACAAGGCTTTTAAGAAAACATTATAATAAGCTGAAAAACTTAAATTATAAGCTGAAAACTACTAAAAAACTAGATACCCAAAGGCTTACAAATGAGCCTATTTATACTAATCGAAGGAAGATTCTAGGAGGTACGCTTTCTTTGTGAGAGATCTTGCAGCTGTTTTTCTTGTGTGAGAGAGGTCACAAAGCAATCTTAGCCATCCAATTTGAGTAGTGTCCAAGCCATGTCATTTCCACCCTTGATCTTTTTGTCCTCAATCCTTGAAGAATAGAAATGCAAGGGATTGCCAAGATGGCAATTGGTGGGATAAGGTGTGGGGTGTATAGACAAAGTGGAGAAGAAAGGGGAATAGTATTGGTCTGTTATTTGGCGAGTAGTGGAGACAGGGTGTAAAACCTAAAAATCTCAATAAGAGTAAAATGACCAAAATGCCCCTAATGAAAGAAAAATGCATAAAAGCTTAAATAAATTCATTTTAATGCTATAAATTATGAAAATGCAACAAGTAACAATTATGAAATTTATGTAAAAATAAAATACATTATGTTATACAAGAAAAATAAATACTTATGTATATATATTATGTATGCCAATTTATTACATTAATTATATATGTATTATAATTAATAATTAAAGTAAATAAGTAAAGATAATAGCAAAATAAATTTGATAATCTATAAAATCTGATTTTTCGTATATTTTTAAAACTTCAAAAATTTCGGCCACTTATTAGAATATAGGTCTCCTATAATTAGTTATCTAAACAATTTCCATATTGCAAAACCCTAAAACACTAAATCGGTCACAAAGAAAAAAAATCAAAAGAGGAGGTATCCAAAATTTTCTCCAGCAAAGGATAAAGATTTTTTCCTAGGGTTTTTGAGATCCAAAGGAAGCTAGGAAAATTTCTGGTTCATTGGGTTAAGGTGTGGTTTGATTTATGGTACTCAATTGACTCGAAAATCCTTCATAAATTCATAAAATCATCAACAATTGTCAAAGGTATTTTTATAACTCAAGTTTCATCATGTTAATTCAGTATGTTCATGAGAAAAATTATTATGCATGATCTAGGGGTCGATTTAGGTTAATCATGTTCTAAACCCTAATTTTTAGCAAGAAATGAAATCGGCATTTAAATAATTGTTACCAACGATTGTAATATTTATCTCAGCTTGTATTTACATTGTATAAGTCATATAAAATGCTAAATAATTTTTAGAGGAACTCGAAATAATTATTTGGGATTTAATGGTTTTGCCGAATTGTGAAATAAAGAGAAAAAGGAAGAAATAATTGAAAAACGAATTAGGGTTAGGGTTTTTATATTTTTCCCAGGTCCAATACATGCTAATGAATGTATAAAAATTATGTAATTATTGGGGGACAATTAGTTAAGTTTTGTGCACTTATTTGTTACCCGATTTGAGTTTTAAAAGTATAAGGGGGTGTTTTGTAATTTATGAAACTCTGGGGCTGATTGAAGCATGTAATATTTATATTGTTATGATCTGACAAAAATATGTTGGGGGGTTAGAAAATGTCTTTGTGATAATTAATTATGGGTTAAACATGATTAATTTATATATAAAATCATATATGTAATATAATTCGAAATTGAAATTAAAACTGAGGTGACTAAAAGTGTAAATTTAAGAAAAGTACAAAGATGATCATAATTAAAATATTAAGTATGAAAATAACCAATAGTTGATACTATAAGGGCTTGTTTTGCAAATGGATAATTAAAGGTCAATGTTATTATTAAATTAATAACTAAAAGGACTAAATACGTAAATTATGTAAAGATCAAGGATTTGTGAATGTAAATACAGAAATAGAAACCTGCTAATTTAAAAAACCTAGCTATTATCGAAATCTGCTATTAAAGAACATGGGCAAATTAATGAAAAAACCGTGCGAATATAGAAACCTGCAATTTATAGAAACCATCTAATTTATGGTGAAACATGCTATTTATAGAAACCTGCCTATTTTATGGGAAACGTACTATATATAGAAAACTGCTAGTTTTTAGAAAGTCTATTTTTTGGGAAGTTTAATTATGGACACTTAATTAAATCATGAAAGTTTATCATTTATGGAAGTTAATTAAGGAAGTTCTATTTTGAAACTTACTATAATTAGAAGTTGCTATTTTTAGAAAGAACCCAATAAAACAAGAACACTAATCAAGAAACATGCTAATCGGGTGTGAAGGGAATATGGTTAAACATGGAACGAACTAATCAAGAAATCATGCTAAATATTAGAAAGTTACTAAAAATAGAAAGTTACTAAAATAGGAAAAAGTTACAAAAAAATGGAAAGTAGAACCTTAAATCATGAACAAGTAACAATATATGACTTTAAACGATGTATAACGCATTAGGCAGGAGTAGCTTCCATCTTCTTATCCATCTCTTTCCGTTACTGCTAAGGACATAAGGTACGGATATTCCCTGTCCGTCCTTTCAAGTAAGGACATTCTTTCTTCATGATTCATCCCCAGAGAACTTCTATGCTATCCTTATTTTTTTATATCTTTTTGCATGATCCGTTACATGATTGATTTTCATGACTATTCCTAATTGCCCCGAAGCTAAATAAACCATGACCATGATTACTTGACTTACCACCTGTCAGGAGGGTAACCATTGACCGTGACACATGATAGCACTTGTGTCACGACTCATCGGGGGGAGTTGAAGAGTGATTTCACGCGGCGTCCCTTTCATGTTACCAGATTAATATTTCATTTTTGCCCATTATTATCAGGGGCGTATGGGTGCATCCTAGTTTACATGTTTACGCCTACGTTCATGGTGATTGGTTGGTGTGTGCTCTACATCCCATCCACATTGAGCTGATCCCCCACCCATAATTATTATAAGTAGGTCCACCCCCTCTATTTACAATGTTGAGCAGCCCCTCTAATATAATGCATGTATTCTACTACATTATTATTATGCACATGTATGATTATATAGCTCGTGGGCATACCTTATTATTTATGTTTATACTACCATGATATCTCAGACATCTTGACTTCACGTTACATGTTTTTACATGTGTTATTTCCTATTCCTTCATGACGCATTCCAGGTTTACTCATGAACTATGAATCTTTCTGCTGCTTTATACTTATATAACCAGGATTCATACTTAAAAATTACATTTGTTTTTTATTATATCCGTTCCTACTGAGTGTTATGCCTCAGCCGTATATTCTTTACTTTCTTATACGGAAGGTATCTGAGGAAGATTGGGCATGAAGAAGTGGTGGGCTTAAGAAGTGAACCTAATTTGGCTTCCTTTCTTTATAATCGCCAGGACATTTTTGATATGCTTAGACTATCTGGACACAGAATGTTTCGTCCTTTAGACTCCAGTTTACGTTATTCATGTTAGATCACATAATTGGGAGCCATGTTTGATTCCGACTTCCACCTTGTCCTATTATCATTATACTTATGCCTTTTCTATCTTATTGATATGACACCTGATTATGACGTTTTCGGCCTCCTTTCCGGAGTGGGTCTTTACACCAAGCAAGCCTGAAGCTTCCCCGTAATCATTCCCACCAACGAACTTACTCCCAAGTTCCTCATTAACCTTCTTTTAAAGAGCTGCTAATCGATCACCTTGATTATGATGCGAGACCTTTTTCTTTCTAATTTACTCCATCTTCTCTTTGGCAAGTAATCCATCCTCAGGTTGGAAGCAATATCATGAAGAACACTTCGAACAGATGTGAGTGTGCCGTCACAGAACTTGTAGAGTTCATCCAAGCGCATCAACCTGTTTCTTTATATTACTTTCAGATTGAAGTATTCTGAGGATTGTTGAAATGCAGTGTATGGAGTCTGTCGAGAATCAGACCTGAATGTTCTCTTGCTTGGTGATATTATCTCTTCTGGTAGCTTTCGACTCCCAGTTGAAGGTCTTTCACTCGCTTAAGAACGATAACGCGTCTGGTAAACATCTGCAATGCCACATTCAAGTCAAAAATGACATCTCTCTCTAGATTGGAGATTTTATTTTGAACCAAGAGAAGCATCATGTCTTCAATATCACGCAGATTAAGTCTTTGGAAGTCACCTTCCTTAAACTTGTAGCGCTTATGATCTTCTCTTCGAACTTCAATCTCCTCTAGATAGCCGTAATCATACCACTTCATAACTTTTACATGGGTTACTGCAATGATTCTATTTTTTGAAAGTACACCACATCTTAGATACCCCCCCCATATTGCCTTGTGAATCCCTAGAATCGTTGTCGTTTAGGACCCAGTGTGTGATTCCCCAGATAACATATCTATCATAAGCTACCTTCACTGGACTCCATAACGATGGAACCGTGTCTTCGATGCCTTGAATATCATCATACTTAGCAGCCTTGGTTTTTGTTGTAAAAGTCGTATATTACCTGCTTGAGATTCTACCTTTCAGATACTCGAGGTCGTTGTTAATGAAGTAGTCAATAGGAACTACTTGACAACCTCGATCTTCAATCAACGGTTGAGGCTTGCTAAGGTCAAATGGATATTCCTGTCCTTCAGGGTTATTCCGACAGAACTAAAACTCGGACAAAGAATACTAACAAACTCGGTACTCTTAAAACCTATTAAACTCGGAAATGCTATGAACCAGAAATCGATTATATCAAACTCGATAGAACCGAGTGTTGAAAAATTCGTTGATTAAGAATTATCAATCACTACAAACTCGATAAAACCGAATTTTATAATGACTGAATAATCCAAAACACATATAACGTCACATTCAATAGAACCGAATTTGAATTCCAAATTTTAGAAATTGACGAATTTGTTTTCAAATATCCCAATTCACGATAAAACCATGAATTTGTGATGTTTTAGCACTTTGTAAGCTTATTTCCGAGAGTAAAACTAGTAAATCCTTATTCACACTTTTCGATAAAACCAAAAATGTGTGAAAACATATAAAACTCAATATGCAACCGAGTTTTATCAATAAACTCCTAATATACGTTTTCGATAGAACCAAAAAAACGTATATATCTATTACAACACTTGTTCTAACGAAATTAAGCTAATAGAAATACTAAAACGCTACTGAAAATGATCTAAAATTTCAACAACTACTTCCGAGCATGCTAAGACGCTACTGAAAATGTAAAATCCATAAGAATACGTCACGTCAAACCCAGTAGAACACTCAATAACAATCAAATACTTGAAATAGCTGCCAAAACACAAGTCAAAAGCTTAACGATCTCAACCGAATTCCATCTTGAGATTCTTGAACTTGTAAAAGACTGACAAATCGAATCATTCTAATTCTCTAATGGCGTATGATACCACTTGTTAGGTCTTGTTTATCTTGAATCATACATAATCAACCATGAAAGCTTGGAGAGAATAGTAGAGGATGGCAAGTATTCAAATTTCAAATGTTATTAAAATGGAGGGAAAAAGGAAAAGTTTATTACAAGGCATCACCTTCTAATGATGATTAGAAGGGGTATTTATAGGAGAAGGAAGGAAGCTTCCCTTCCTTTATTTTTCTAATGTTTCACATTTAGTCCCTATTCTTTGGCAATTATGCTATTTCTTACTTTTAGCATAATATACCTTATTACAAACTACTTTATTCTAAACAAAATAAAGACTAATGACTAAATATAACTAAACCACATAATCGACACTTTTTATAAACCTAACACCACCCATCTCTATTACTACACACTATCATCATTCATCAAACATGAGATACTAATTAGACCATATATTGGTCATTAGCCCTTACACAAGTCATACTCATTTAATTCAATATCTAGCACTTCTTATCTCATAATTCATTCATCATTTCACAATTATTGCAATCTAAATCAATCATGCTTATACTTACGCATTTAAGCGTTTAAATTTAAATCATCTAACTTTAACTACAACACACCTTCATTAAATAATAGATACAAGTTCTACTTAGACCATATATTAGTCATAAAGTCACCATGTAATTCATATCCATTAATTCAATCATCAAACACCTCATATCATGTCAATTTCTAGTCATGCTTTATTCATCATTCATAAACATATCTCATCATCCGTTATCATGTTTTCTATGTCAATTGACTTATCTAATATCCAATCCTAAGCATGATACATAAAATCATACATCTCATAATATCATGCCATCACACATTCATGTATCACTTAGACAGGTAAATATCTATCATAGACTCACATCACATAAAACACATATATCCGCACTTAACACTTCTCCAACAAGTGTTTTATATTTGTACCTACAATCAAAGTCATTTAGTCTATAGCAAATTAATATATATCACATTTCATAATCAAACAATGTCTAAGCATCATCATAATCACAAAACGTATGTACTAACTACCTTATAACTAAAGCATACGCTTCCGCACTACCTACACTTACGGCACACGCATCTACATGTGATCTAAGTTTAGGCAACCTACCATGGAAACCTACTTCACTTAGACCGAATCTCTAATACCAAGTTGAAATGCCCCTTTCCCGACTATAAAATTAACCAAAAATTAAAACTTTTTGCTCAAACGCATGACCGGGAATGACCTCATGTCACTCTTTGATAACTGATATAAATACATTACCATTCAGCCCTTGAAAGTATCTTTAACATAAAATAGACTCAAATACCTTTCCAATGATATAAGGCATGACTTCTAACTCCTTACGGTTTAATTTTTACGACATAAACAAGAATAACCAAAAACCGGAAGCATCAGACTCCTTAGCCAGTGGCTAAGACCTTAGCCAGAGGCTAAGGGGGTGTTTCTTTTTTTCTTTCATCAAGTACTGATTCCATATTGGTCCCCTTTGGATAAAAAATGGTATCCGAAGAAGGAGCCAATGTAGTCAAATGCTGTTTCTTTTTTCACTTAATTAGCCTTTAAAAAATAGTAAAAGACCATAGTACCCTTTTAGTTTTTATATGCCTAAACATCCCCTGTATAGTTGTGTTTCAATCTAATCCCTAAATCTAAAAAAGAAAATGTATCCTGGTAAAATTTATCATAAGAAGAGGATCATTTCATATAAATTATAATGCATATATTATCAAATCAAACCCCAATATCAATTAACAATCAAATACTAAACCAAAAACAAACAAAATCAAAGAACATGTACAAACTGAACAACACTATCCGACCATATTTTCTTATAATTTTTTCATGTTTAGATGACCCATCATTAATTAGCGAGTAGTTGGTGGGAAATATGGAGGTAAAAGATGGTTGATGTCGAAGATTTACGGGCAGCAAGATGGATAGATTGACGGTGGGAGAGCAGAAGTATGGATAGAGTGGTTGTTGTGATGGAGAGACGGTGGAGATTTCAACTATGGGTATGGATAGAGTGGTTATTGTGATGGAGAGATGGTGGAGATTTCAACTATGGGTAATATAAAATTTAAAATTATAAGAAAGAAAATAAAGGTAAGTTGTCTGATTTAGGCTCTAGGAGTTAAGGAGTGTAATTTTGACAATCCAGTCAATCAGACCTTCATATGTAATAAGTGACTCATAAGGAAAAAAAGAAACATGTCATTTTGGTGATCCCACCCACTTCTGTTACTAAAAGGGCCATTAAGTTAAAAATAAACACCCCCTAAGGGTCATCAGACGCTCCCTTAGCCAGCGGCTAAGGGTCTTAGCCAGCGGCTAAGGGCCACCAGACTGCCCTAACTCATCTATTAAGTCCTTTTGACCAAAAACTCGACTTTCGGGACTCGATACATCACAAGAACTTCCAGAACTTATTTACACATCATAATACCTCATTTTATAATACTCAGGGTCTCAACAACCCATGAAAACGTACTTTTCAAAGTGACGGGTGTTTTGCCAAACACCTCTTTTTGACCCATTTTCAAATACCTTAACACGCAACTATAACAAATGGCCTTGACCCGCTTTAACCTCAACAATAATAAAATACTTTGACACTTCAAAGTAACATTACAGCCAGACTATGACACTTTGAGGGTCTAACCTTGTCACTAAGCTCTAACATAATCCAGTAACTCTTCCATTGTGCACTTCCAACCTTAAGCCTTAATCCATGTACTTACCATCTTTCCATGAGCATCTATAAAACATGTTTAACTATAACGTAAGCGATAACGCTTAGTAAGTAAAACGAAGATAATATACTACCATACATCATTCACACATATAGGCATCACATTTATTAAATTACTAATTCAACAGACTTTCACACACCACAAGTTACATTAAGAACTTTAATCACTTTCAACACCACAACTCTAATTATCACATACCTTAGCTAGTCTCATACTAGTCTAATATATATTTGGCTAGTCATTCCAAAACTAACCCCTTTCTCCTACTTCAATCCAAATACCATAAATCAAGGTCATCCTACACCTTAGCACAATTATAAATATAACACATATATGTTAGAATTCAATATAACATCATGTTATAGTCATTTTACTTACCTCATTCCATAGCTTAATTTACCCAAACAACACCATCATCTTCCTCTTTTGGTCCTCAAACAAGGTTATCATAACACAATACTTATTAATTACATAACTAAATTCAAGAGGGTTTACATAACCCAAATTCAACTACTAATCACATGATGAAAATACCCATACCACCAATTACCCATAAACCATTCTATGGGTCTCAACCCATATTCACATAATCTCTTTAGTTGGTTCCAAAACACCATTTACCCAAACCCTCCAATTCTACTTTAAGAACCCTAACTATTAATAATTATTAATTAACTTAATATAATTACTTACTTGTAGAATGATCACTAGGGCTCAACCCTTGTCATTGGACATTAACTCCTTCACACTTTGATCACCAAAAGCTACATATTTTTTCCTCTCATTATTCTTGGCTCGTCCCTCTTTTTCTTCCTTCCAAACCGACACCCATAAAACACCCAAATGATAATACTAGAAGGTTTTTAAATGTCCAGGGAATTCTTCATAGTTAAGTTAGTCACCACTTTGGTCATATGGCACAATAGGTCCCTCAAGTCATGTTTTATCCTATTTTGGCCACATAACTTTCTATAACACTTTTCATATATTTATAACTCATACATTTGACTTTAGGTTTTACTAACCAGTCACATAACACATTCAACTTATAAAGTCATAGTCAAACCTACCTAATGACATTCTCGTAAATAAATGCTTAACACTCGGTTTTAGGGTGTTACAACATAGCTTCATTATAGGTTCTTAGATCCTCATCTATACTATAATAGTAAGAGTATTGAGATCCAATTTGATCTCTTGATACCTCAACTAAATATAGTTAAAAATCAGAACCATATGATTTAGATTTCCTAGCTCTTTTACTTTTACAAGGTTTAGGAATCTAACTTGGTACATCATTTAAATAATCATCCCTTTGAGATTCATCCAAATTTGGTATAATATCCTTTGGTCTTGGTATTGAAGAGAAGCAATTCTCGTCAAATTTTGCATCTCTTGATTCTATAATTATATTAATAGAATCAGAGTCATTAGGTTCTATAACATAAAACCTACATGCCTTGGAATGCTTAGCATATCCAACAAAGATGCAATCACTACCCTTTTCACCCAAAGTTTTTCTTTTAGGGTCCGGAAGCCTAACAACGGCCCTACAACCCCAAACTTGCAAAAATGTCAGGTTGGGTCATTTCTTATACCAAAGTTCATATGGGGTAGTCTCGTTCATTTTATTAGGAACCCTATTCAATAAATAGCAAGCTGTTAACATGGCTTCTTCCCAGAACCCATCACTCAAACCTAAGAAAGATAAAATGGCATTAACGATTTCTTTAAGAGCTCTATTTTTCCTTTCAACCACGCCATTTTGTTGTGGTGTGTAAGGAGCCATAGTTTCATAAATGATAATTACATATTGGAAAAATACAAGATCATAATATTCACCACCTCTATTCGTGCGTAAGGTTTAATTCAAGTCATTTTGTTGCAATTCAACTATTGTTTTACAAATTCTAAATTCATCTAGGGCTTCATCTTTTGCATGTAGCAGGTAAACATAGCAAAACCTAAAGGCATCATCTATAAAAGTTATAACATACTTTTTGTTGGTGCAACATTAACTTGGATCTCCTTTATGTTTTAACGACGACAAATAAAACCCTAAACCCTAAACCTTAAACCCTAAACTCTAAACCTAAACCCTAAACCCTAAACCCTAAACCGTTCGCAAAATGTAAAATAACAAACGATAGCCAAATCCGTAAAAACTGATTTTCTGAAACTGGCGCGCTGGGCACGCGTCAACGTGTGGCCAACGCGCCACTCACGGTATTCGTTATTACAGATTTAGTTTTGTCGGCTTTCCTCTTACCCGACACATGTGGAAACTTCAATAAAGGAATGTATATGATATTTGAGCATTTGGAACACTCCAAATGAGGTTTAGACTTAGAGAGGAGCAAAAATGAATCCTCTCATTTTTCAACAAAACGTCAACTCAAATCTTTTATCAAACGCCTCTAGCCAAGGATAAAACTTATTTCTAAACCTAGTATGAACTTACTTTCAACATACCATCTAACGAAAGTATTCATTTGACCTTAATCTGGATTTACGTTGTTCCTAATCATGTAACGAGTTTTACTCCCTTATTGGTCAAACTAAGTCAAATGTCACTTTGCGTAAACGCATCCTTTCCCGTTATGGGATATGATTTAATTGAGATGCAAATCACTTAGCTTGTTTGCATCAAGATGATTAGTGATTAAATCCCTTGTTGATTATCATGGATTAAGTCCAAGTGACTAATTGAGTTTGTGGTATTTGGAGGTTAATCATGCTTTGAGTTTTTGCACTTCCTTGCCTATAAAAGTTTTACAAACTCACACATGTATTCCTTACATGTACAAGATGAATTACAAACTCCCACACTTCTCCATACAACACTTTCGTACCACACTCCCTATAACATATTCCCTCTAATCATTTGTTAATCTCTTTTCCAACAAATGATTAAAAACTCCTTCTACACAATCCTAGAACACATCATTCCTAATCATTTGTTTACACTTATTACCTAACAAATGATTATATCCTCAACACACACTCTAAACATTCCTTTTCTCAAACCAGACCATAATCACATATGCCTACTCTTTTCTCTCTTATTGGCTATGTGATTATAAACCCAAATCAATCCTTTGATTTTAGTCTAATCATCTTCATATTCATACTTCTTATCTTTAAACCATCTACAAGTCTAAAATCTTCTTCACTCCAACCATCCCTAAATAATACCCACATGGGACAACTCACATTCCCTTACATAATGTACATTCCTTGTACTTGTTGTACTTCTTGTTTCCTTTATTCCTAACATAGGCTCCTCCACATCACATCAAAACATTCTCCACCACATATCCACTATTCACCTTCTTCCTTACAATCTATTTGAATTTCACACATACACACACACTCTATCATCCTATCCTTTGATCTCACCACTTCATCAATCCAACTTACATCACTATCTTCTCCTCTCTTGGATTGAAATTCAAATGTCAAACAAACACACTTTCCTACCTATAAATGGATTAAAGTCTAAATGACTAATTAAGTTTGTGTTATTTGGAGGTTAATCATGCTTTGAGTTTTCTCACCTCCTTACCTATAAATGTTTTACAAACTCACACATGTATTCCTCACATGTACAAGATGACTTACAAACTCCCACACTTCTTCCTACAACACATTCCTTCTCATCATTTGTTAATCTTTTTTCCAACAAATGATTAAACACTCATTCTACACAATTCTACAACACATCCTTCCTAATCATTTATTTACCATTTTTAACCAACAAATGATTAAATCATTCACACACTCTAAATACTCATTTCTTAAACCATCCCATAATCATTGTGGAATCCAAGATCTGGACTCAACTAGGGTATGATAACATTGATTGAAAATATGCAGCGGAATATGAAGAACA
>BQNB010085454.1:0-28470 GCA_026074375.1 Tanacetum coccineum | reverse complement strand
AAAGCCTTAGCACTTACCCGATGACGGTGGGATCGCTAGAGAAGAAAGTCACTCATGGGACAAGTGAACCAATGATGTCTTAGCTATGGGTTTTTGTTTTCTTTGAGTTGTGATTCTTCTAAGTGATTAACATTTTAGCCCAAAAGGCCCATATGTAAATCTTGGTAGGATTTCATCTATCTAATATGTGGATTTAATGGTTTAAATTAATTTGAACACACACGCCTAAATTTATGATTTATGTCGGGAAGAGGAATTCACAAGTTGTAATTATAAGTAGTCTTAGCATCTTAGTTCGTAATTAGCAGTGATCTTATTTTTAAGCTTAGCATGGGAGAAGTGAAAAATCGGGGATGATGAAGTTATCTTTTAGACACTTAATTGTGCTTTTTATTCTATGATCCTAAAAGTTACCAATGAGGTAATGAAAACAATACATTATGTCAACACAAATAAATTTAGGTAGTTAATTATCAAGAAAAATCATAAAAAGAGAAAAATCTTTGAAAATGGGAAGTCGGGTGTTTTATAACTTGTGATCTCTTATTTCTCTCAACAAAAATCTTTGCTACTTTTCAAAGGTTTAGTTTGGGGAAGCTTCGAGATATTTGGTTATAAGGCATGTGATATTGCGTGAGGACACACAATCGTTTAGTTTGGGGAATTTTGATAAGTGTAAAATACACATATCCATTTATACTTAAAATAACCCAATTAAACCCAAAACAGACCAAAAATAGCAAAAATATGCTTGTATTTGTGTTTTGTGTGTGCAGGTATGGATAAGTCAAAAATCACAAGAAAACAGTCAAAAGCGAGCAAACACGGACACGAGAATCAGAAGAGTTCAAAAAGAAGCCAAAGATACAAGCCAAAGCCAAATCCCTAGCCATTTCCTCTTTTATGAAGCTCCAAGGGCCAGTTTTGCTAATTTCGAAAGTTATTTATAACTTGAAAAAGGGAAAAGAAAGAGAGGGACTGAGAGTGTAAATATGCCAAAGTATAACAGTTTTTAACTGCCAAAATTAGGCGCGAAACACCTTTTACTATTCACCCGTCGTCCTTAAGTTACCTTTTACTCAAATCAAATGGGTTTCTCAAATTAAAGGGTGCGTTGGTCAATTCAAGGAAGCTCAAGCACAAAGGCAGGGAGAAATCAGTCTAATCAAAGGATTCTTAAGCTCACTCTCAAGCTTAGGACACGCGGACATAGCAAAGAAACACAAGGAAGGTGGGATTTTGTGCTAAATCACTCAGAGAACTAGCATAATGTCACATCAAAGGAATGCCATGCTGGCAATCCTTAATTGTGCACAATTTAATCCAACGTCCCACAATATAGATCAAATGATTGAAGGAAATAGAAGGCAGATATTGAATGATTGGAGAGCAAGGCAAGAGGGTCTGGAAGCTTCACCAAGAGCCTATAAAAAGGGTCTCACTCTCACACACACGGATGTAATTTGGGGGAGTAGCTAAAATCTAGTGGTAGCTTAAATTTTGTTTTCCTAGCTTAAATTTTCCTTTTTATCTTGTAATTTTCCTTTAAAAGTATTGTAAGCAAGTTTTTATTAATGTAATTCAGCTTTTCTAAATCTCTCCAAGTTCCTTTTTCATAAACTCTCTTAATAAGCTAAGTTGTCTCAATAAGCTAATAAGCTTATTTAAAGCTCTTTCAGTCTATAAGCTGAAATAGGGCTTATTGAATTCAGTATTAATCTTACCTAAACCTTAAATCAGTTTAAATCTATCATGGATCTTATTGGATTAGAGCTTTTGGAAGGGGATCTTAACTTGGAAGAGATCCCAAGGACTTATACCCTAGCTTATTAATAAGCTAGGGAGCTTGTAGCTGCCATTATTGGACCTCTTGTTTAGCTAGAGGATAAAGTAAGTTTTACTTTTAAATTTCTTGTTCATTTTCAATTCTAGCTTAAATTTTCACTACATACTTGCTTATTGCTTATTTGCTTATTAAAGTTGCTTATTAGTGTTTATTTATGCCTTAACTAGCTTAATAATCCTAGTTGCTTATCTGTTTTAGATTAAATTAGTTTAGATCTTAGTCTTTCATAGATTTGTCTTAAAAACCTCTAAAAAACCAAAAATATAGTAAAATAGTATAGATCTTAGATTAATGCTTATTTAGTTGTTAAGTCTTGTTAATTAAGTTTGTTTTAAGCTAGTTTTTATCTGGTATTAAATACTTGTTAATTAGATTTGCAAAATTAGCTTTAACTAAAACCTGCCAATACTTTAAAGGGGTGTTTGGTTTAGTGCACTTTGACTTCTAAAAGTCAATTTCACTTGTGCAATTTGCTTGAGTCAGCTAAGTTTTCATTTAAAATTAGTTTTCATTCAGTTTTTAAGAGTTAGGTTTCAAAATTTCAAAAGATATGGCTTATTACCTTTGTTCTAGCACCAGGGGAAATTTTCTCTAAATTTCACTTGTGAAATTTTGATCTAAGCCTTCCAAGGGCTAGATCTTGTTTGCATCTTGTTTATACACTCTTTTGGAGTGTGTTTAAGTGCAAGGTTCCATTTAGGAATCCTGCACCATTGGCTTTGTGTTTGTGCAAAGTGCACCAGTACTAACCAAAAGGTTAGTACTGCTGTCACAGTTAGCACTGTCACTTTTGGCCTAGTTGATAGTTAAGTATAAGTAGGATTTAGTTGCTTAGATTCAAATAGGGATAAGTCTAGGTATAGCTTAATATATATTAGGTCTTAAATTTTACTTTCTAGCTTATTTACTTATCTTTTTGTTTGTGAAATTTTGATCCAAAGACTTTAAGGCTTAGATATTGCTTGAACTTTGTTTATACACTCTATTGGAGTGTGACTTAGTGCAGGATTTCCCTTAGGAAACCTGCACTCTTGGTTTACATTTGTGCAAAGGCTCCTAGCTTATTTTTGCTGTCAAAAGTCCTTAAAAAAGTTAAAAAGCCAAAAACAGTAGTTAGGAATTTTAGGATTTCAATTTGTTAATTTAGCTTATGATTCTAGATTTTTCAGTTCATATAGATAGATTATAAGTAGTTTGATAAGTCCTTAAAGATTTAGAGTCTAGTTTAGCTTTTTAAAGTCTTGAGCTTATTTGGATTTTGTGCTACTTTGCTTAATTCCTGAGTTTGCTTAAATCATGCTTAGTTTCAGTAGCTTAAAAGCATTTTTAGGTTAGATTTCTTTGCATTTTTAGAGTAAGCACATCATAAGCTCATTAGAACTTCTTTCCTTTTACATTTTGAACCAGTGTTGAGTTTTTTATAGCTTATTTTCTAAAACTAAGGGTTAAACCCCACTTTCTGAGGTCAGCTGATAGATAAGCTCTTATTGAGCTTATTTGTGGCTTTTAGATATAAGTCCTTTCATTAAAGTTGTTCTCTTTAAGCTGTTCTACAACTTTTCTCTTTTGAGTTTTGAATTTTAAGCTGTTTTTAAACTTCAACTTATTTAGGGTCTTATTAGGATCTTGATTGTTATCGGGATTGGTCCTCAGGGACCATTCTTGTAAATTTTCTGTTTTAATTGTTTCTTAGTTAATCCTTGCCGGTTAACTGCTTTAGCCCCGTTAGCCCTTTTGTCTTTTACACAGTTAGTCCCTAAGTACTTATTAATTAGTTTTATTTAGTTTTAATTAAATAATTAGGGTTAGGTTTTAATTAGTTTAATTAAACTTTTATAAAAAGATAAAAATTAGGGCTTTTATTTTTAGAAAATTTCTGCACATTTTCTTTAATTAGTGTAATTTTTATAGAAATTTTAGGATTTAATTTTTAAGAGTTTTATTATTTTTATAGTTTTTAATTAGTTTAAATTTTAGAAAAAAAAATCATATCTTTTAATCTAAAAAGCCAAAAATAGTAATTCCTTTTTCTAAAATTTTCTTTTTACTTATTTTATTTAGGAAAAATATAATTTCAATTAATTTCTATTTTTTTATTTTTAGGATTTAATTAGAATTAAATAGTTTTTAATTGATAAAAAAAATTCAAAAATAATCTAAAAAATATTTTTCTTTTTCTTAAAATTTTCTTTTATCATAATTTAGGTTTAGAAACTTAATTTGCAATTTTAAAGTTTTAATTTAGTAGGTTTGCTTAATTATAGAGTTTTAATTGTTTCCCGTATTTGTTTAATTGATTTAGTGCCTTTAATTTTCCATTTTAATTGTTTTTTTTAGTCATAGCTTATCAAATCATCTATTTTCTTAATTCAAATCATAATCCGGACTTAAACGAGGTTTCAATTTCACTAGTCGTTGGGTAAACGACCCGGGTAATCATACTTATCCGGTTAAATATACGTACTATATATATTATAATATATATTTTTGAGAGTGAATTTTCCTTAGGGAATTTTCTTAATTGCTCTTGTGGAATATTATTTTGTAGTATATTTTATAGTGTATATAAAACTGCACCAAGTTTTTGGCGCCGTTGCCGGGGACTAGTGTTTAAGATTCCTTCGTTTTGTGTTTGTTGATTTGGTTTGAAGATCCTTTCACCCTTGAAAGTTTCATTCTTGTTTTATAATTCAAAAATCCAAAAAAAAATCATAAAATATAAAAAGTAAAAAATATTTTCCTTTTCTTTTTAGTATAAGTAAAAGATAAAAAAAATAGAAAAATCAAAAATATAAAAAAAATCTTTCTTTTTAATTAAGAAATAAAAGTCACCAATTGGTAAAAATACCAAAATATAATATTCTCAAGCGTAGTATTAATCAGTTTCAATTTCCTGTGAAGCTTGTTGGTCCCAATCGAACTAAGATTTACACTTCCATTTGTGTCTCTACGACTACGGCTCACCTTGAAAAGCAAATTCAAGAGCAACCATGAAGTAGTTAATTAAATGGTAAAGTCTCTTCCGTGTAACCGATAAAATTCATTGTAAAAAAATTAGTGTAAAGTCCTTGCTTTATTGATTTTTAGTTTTTATTCTTTTAGGCGCACTACCGTTCGCAATCTCGAAGACGAGCCACAACAACTCTTCCGAGGTTGAATTGAAAATTTTGATAGACGAACCAAATTGTTGAACAAAACGAGGTTCTAATGCCGACAAACGCACGATGACCAAATGTTATTAAGGCACCCCTCGAGGGGTATAAAGATGCGATAGTTGTCCACGATCAATGCAACAATTTCAAGCTTAAACAACCTTTATATACAATCTTGTCAAAGTAATACAATTCACGGAAGACATGACCCCACACATCACCTTCGAATTTTATCAACAAGGACACTTCAACGTTAGACATCCCGAAGTTCCGAACACTTCGAAAAAAGCTTTTGCTTTTTCCCTTTTTCTCTAGACGGTGAAGCCGAGATTGGTTAGACAAGGGAACCTCCAAGATCATTCTCACATGGGACGACCTGTTCAAAATTCATAAATCAATTCTTCCCACCAAAAAAAAACAACTTACAGCGAACAAAATCACCAATTTTTTCCAAGAACCAAACGAAACCTTCAATGAAGCATGGGATCGTTTTAAAGGACTCCTTCGTCAATTTCCTCATCATGGCTTCTCGAACTACACCAACTCGATACATTTTACAATTCTTTGAATTCCAACGATTCACGAGCCTTAGATTCCGCGGCGGATGGCAATTTTTTTAGACAAGAGTGCCTCAAGAAGGATAGCCGATTATTGAAAAGCAAATCAAAAGATCGTTACTCAAAAGTCGTGCTAAGATTCAAGAGTGAGTACGGATGCACCTCTTCTACTTCTTCACCTTTAAAAATTCTTTAAGAGAAGTACAACCAATGGCCGCCTTACTCGAAGACAAAATGAATATACGAATGAGCCTTTTAGAGACAGGCGATTATTGAAAAGAATGACACCGACCTCCTCTACCGTCAACGCTGAAGAGGAATTATGTTGTCCTTGTGGATCACATCACCATTGAAAACTATTGTCCGAGTAACTCGAGGTGGACCTGATGTTTCCCGTTTTTTCATGACCACATTCAACAATATCAAAAACCGTGTGAGCCGTTGGCAATTTCTACAAAGACACCAACCTCCAATTTGGTACACCAATGAGACCAACCGGGTTTCAACCAACTAAATGTTCAATAACAACCAAAACCGATATCAGGAAACAAATTATCAATTTCGAATCCAAAACGTAAGAGTAAATTTCAATCAAAAACCTCAAAACACCAAAATCAATTTTTATCAAGCCCCACCCATACAAACACCAAACAAATTAAACCTCTGGTTAATCAAGCTTTAAAACCTCCCGTTTACACAAATTCAGGGTGTTACTAAAAACGATTTTGAAAGTTATGCTAAAGCAAATGATGCGAATATGAATAACTTGCAAATGAAGTTGGATAATTTTCAAAGAAACCAAAATGATTTTCAAAGAGTTTACAATGATTCTCAAAAGAAACAAGATGATTTTCAGAAAATGATGCTCAGTTTCATGCAAAGCTATCACACCAATCAACCTTCAAGTTTAAGTACTTTACCAAGCAATACCATTCCAAATCCTAGGAATGAAGCCAAGGCAATTACGACTCGTAGTGGTGTTTCATACGATGGACCTCCGATTCCACCGCCGGTGGTGGAAAAGGAAAGTGAGGCGACAAAGGATACGGAGCTACCGAGCACCGAAGACATCCAACCTCCTCCATTGGTCCAAGAACAAACCAAAGACAAAGAACCAATCGAAGAACCTTCTTTCGTTGCTAACAAAGCCAAACCTAATTTGCCTTACCCGTCAAGACTCAACAAACAAAAGATTCGTGAAAAGGATGATATCCTAGCTTCAAAGTTTATGGAAATCTTCCGTAATCTTCACTTTGAGCTAAGTTTAGTCGGATGCTCTCCATCATAATCCAAAGTTTGCTCCAATGTTCAAAAAGATTTTAAATATCAAAGATAAGTTATTGAATTGACCAAAACGCCGTTGAATGAAAAATTGTAGTGCCTCTCCTAAAAAAGCTTCCAGAACAGCTAGGTGACCCTGTCGATTTCTCATTCCTGTGATTTTTCGGAGTCGATAGTTACATAGGCCCTTGCCGATTTAGGTGCTAGTATCAATCTCATGCCTTTAACCTTTTGGAAAAAGCATCACCTCCTGGGCCCTAACGGAAACAAAAAGTATTAAATACCGACCGACAATTTTCTAAACCAACCGGTGTAGCCGAAAATGTTTTTGTCAAAGTAGGGAAGTTTTACTTTCCCGCCGACTTCGTTGTTCTTGATTTTATAGCCGTCCCGAGTACCGTAATCCCGCGACCTTTTCTTAGGACGGCTCATGCATTAATCGATGTTTACGAAGGAGAAGATTACTCCGTATAAATAAGATTCATCTATTAACCCTTAAATGTGGTGATGCACCTTCCATTTCATACAACAATCTCGAATCGTTGAAGAAGGTTTAATCTAATTGATGCTGCTTGTGAAAATTATTCACAAGAAGTACTTGGATTTTCCGATTCCGGTGCTTACAAACAATCCTTCTCCAGTACTACGATCCGATGATTCCACTTCATCTCCAACACTACTCCTTTTTGATGAAAACTGATTTTCTACTCATCGCAGAAGCCGATGCTTCAATAGCTATCGATTGACACAAAATTTTCAACGAAATATGATCTACGTACTATGAACCCGAGGGTGAACATTCTCAGTCTCGAGGAACTTCTCAAACAATGATCCATTACCTCACACCAAACCAAGGAGATTACTCCACCCGGAATCAAAAAGCATCTTAAAGGTTGTTGAACTAAAACACAGAAGTTTTCCACTCGAATATGCTACTCATATGAACCAAAAGTTAAACTTCCCAAAGTCGAACTTAAAGAGTTACCTCCGCATCTCTTGTATGCGTTCTTAGAGGAAAATAACAAGCTTCCAGTCATAATTTCAAAAGAATTGAGCCAAGATGAAAAGACCTCACTCATTAACGTTCTGAAAAAACCGAAAACAAGCAATTTGCTTGGGAAACTTACTATATCCGAGCATAGATCCATAGTTTTGCTCTCTAAAATCCGTTAGAATGATGAATTACGAACCTTCATACAACACAGAAAGGAGGGAATAACCCAAAAATCCATGATGTCATCAGGAAAGAAGTAGAAAAACTTCTTGCGCGGGATTGATTTATCGATCATCGATAGTCCATGGTTAGTCCGGTCCTTTTGTTCCTAAAAAAGGTGTATTACCGTGTCAAAGAACGAAGAAAATGGAATTGGTGCCTGACTTAGTTGAATTGAATTGAGCACGTATGATTAGGCGGATTAGAAGCTAATGGGAGAAAAAGCCACAAGTTACTCATATAAGTTTTTGAAGAATCTTGCTCAGCACATAAACTTATATTTAACTCTATCACTTCTTGTTCTTCACCTTTTTAAAATTCGAAGCAATCGAATTCGTGAAAGCTTAGCCTACAAACGATAAGTTGAGGAACTAGCTAGGGCTCAACACGCCCGATCGAGTCAAAAATTATTTTCATTCTACCCATTAGGAAAGTCAAAACTGTGACAAAACACTTATTTTATTTTTGAAAATTTTTAAATTTTTTCATTTTTTTTGGTATTTTTGCAAAAATTTGGTGGTAAAACGGGATTGCGTGATAACAACGACTGCAGGCAAAAATCAAAGATCCCCCCCCCATACTAGAACTAAACATCGTCCTCGATGTTTCAAAGGGGTTCCTACGTAAATCTAAGGCCGTTTATGAAGTGTGCCAAAAGATAAAACGTTAGTCGATTAGATTTGGATACTGGATTCCCAAACTGAAGCTGAGGATGTGAAACTCTTGTAGATGAGAGTCTTCACAAACCGGGAAATCCTGGACATAAAGCACACAAAACATGGACAAGACACGGGTAATGGAAAATGTAAGCCTTCTCACACACAAACACTTATTTATTACATACTACTGATAAGCATGGGGTGCCTCCCACGAAGCGCCTGTTTAGTTTAAGGTCGCTATGCTTGACCCGTCCCCCGAATTTATTGGTCCATGGGGAATGTCTGGAGATCTGGGACAACCTCGATGGTACGTTCCTTCCCAAAGTATGTATATCAAACGATGACCATTCACTTTGAAATTTGGCCCGGAGTTTTGAGATAACTCGACAGTGCCATATGGAAAAACTTGGGTTTACAGTGAACGGTCCACTCCAGCGGTTCCTTAAGCTATGCCCGAGAAAATCTCAAATCAGAGTTAAAGAGAGGACTCGATCACCGACGTTGAAAACGCGCGATTTTTGATTTTGGCGTATGGATTCTCTTGTTTTCCCTTTATAGATTCAAAAGTTTTTCATAGCATGATCACGAGATCATTAAGTTTCATTCAGTTGAACTTTTCTGTGATCACCCCTGTTTTACATATCAAAGTTTGTATCTTGAGGGTCCCAGTAAGCTTTGTGCTCGACTCGATCGGGAAAGATGACATCTTCCCGTCCACACACTTAATGAGTACACCCGATGGGTGTTTTGTAAGCTGTGCGGAAAGCCCAAAGTGCGTCATCTAATTTATCCGACCAAGAGGCACGATTTTCGCCCACGGTCCTTTCAAGAATTCTTTTCAAACCACGATTGGATAACTCAACTTGTCCGCGCGCTTGTTTGAGATGATACGCGGTGGAGAGACGATAGTAACTCCGTATTTAAGCATGACCTTTGAAAATTGGTCATTGCAAAAATGGGTTCCGCGATCACTTATGATTGCACGAGGGGCACCAAATCTGGAGAAGAGAGATTTAAGAAATTTACAAACAACTCGGGCATCATTGGTGGGGAGCGCTTTCGCTTCAACCCATTTTGATAAGTAATCGACTGCCACGAGTATATATTTGTTCCCTCTTGAAGACGGGAACGGCCCCATAAAATCAATGCCCCACATGTCAAAGATTTCGCAAACTTGGATAGAGTTTTGTGGCATCTCATCACGTTGCGAAATTTTGCCTTGACGTTGACAAATGTCACATCGGGTGACAAAGTCGTGGGCATCCTTGTAGATTGTGGGCCAATAAAATCCTGAATCGAAGACCTTTTTACTGTGGTAACTGGCACCGATTGTCCCCCGGTGGTCTCCACTGTGGCAAGCTTTAAGAATGTCAAAAGCTTCTTGCCCCGAAACACAACGCCTAATTACTTGGTCTGCACAGATCTTGAATAGAAAGGGGTCGTCCCAAAAGTAGTGTTTGACGTCTTTGAAAAACTTCCTTTTCTGTTGGGACGACATCCCTTTGATCACAAAATTCCCCGCATGGTAATTTGCAAAATCGGCAAACCATGGGGCATTATCATCACCACGAAAGGTAACCATCCCAAGTGTCTCGAGAGGAAATGTTTCCGTAATTTCCTTTTTCTCGAGCTCACTTTGATGGGGATTTTCAAGTCTAGAAAGGTGGTCTTGCGGCAGATTTTCTCTCCTATTTTATCCGGATAACGACATCAAATTCTTGGAGCAGCAAAATCCACCGGAGCAATCTTGGCTTAGCATCCTGCTTAGCAAGCAAGTACTTGAGAGCCGAGTGGTCCGTATACACTATGCTTTTGGACAAGACAAGATATGGCCGGAATTTCTCGAAAGCATACACTACGGCAAGTAATTCTTTTTCCGTTGTAGTGTAATGTGCTTGAGCCTCGGTCATAGTTTTGCTTGCATAGTGTATTGGCTGGAAGTGCTTGGTCTTACGTTGCCCTAGGACTGCCCCAACAGCAAAATCACTTGCATCACACATGATTTCAAAGGGCAAGTCCCAATCGGGAGCAACTAGAATTGGGGCCTGGGTTAACTTCATCTTAAGGGTTTCAAATGCTTCAATGCACTCCTTCGAGAAGATAAACGGAGTTTCTTTTTCAAGGAGGTGGGTCATAGGCCGGGCGATTTTGGAAAAATCCTGAATAAATCGTCGGTAGAATCCGGCGTGACCGAGAAAACTGCGAATACCCTTCACGGTAGTGGGATGAGGTAATTTTGCAATGACATCAACTTTTGCCTTATCAACCTCAATCCCGGATTTAGAAATCTTATGGGCCAGGAAGTTTTTTGTTTTTATGGCCTTCCTTGACCATAAAGTGGCACTTTTCCCAATTTAGCACAAGATTGGTGTCTTCACACCTTTGGAGCATTTTGTCTAGGTGGGAAAGGCAAGAAGAGAAAGAGTCACCAAAAACCGAGAAATCATCCATGAAGACTTCCATGGTTTTCTCAATCATATCGTGAAAGATTGCAACCATACACCTTTGGAACGTGCCCGGTGCATTGCATAACCCAAAAGGCCCATTGACGATAGGCAAATTCCAGTAAGGTCAAGGAAGGATAGTCTTCTCTTGATCAAGTGGGTCAATTGGGATTTTGAAAGTAGCCGGAGAATCCTCCAAAAAAGCAATAGTACTCATTTCCGGCTAATCTCTCAGCATCAGATCCATGAATGTAAAGGGAAAAGGTCTTACGAGTGCATCATTGAGTTTTCGGTAATCGAGCAAACTCTCATCCCGTCACCAACCTAGTGGGTATTAACTCATTTCTTCATTTTTACCCACGTTTATGCCCTCCCTTCTTAGGGACACAAGTGAACCGGCTTACCCAGGGGCTGTCAGAAGAATAGGGTAAATATAACCCTATGCATCAAGAAGTTTGATAACTTATTGCTTAATAACCCATGGATTTGGGGTTAACTCTTCTCTGATGTTGAACTACGGGTTTGGCATTTTCCTCCATCAAAATCTTATGGGTGCAAAACTGTGGATCTATTCCCTTAATATCAGAAATCTTCCAAGCTATGGCACGTTTGTGTGACTTGAGAACCTTGATCAGGGCGGTTTTATCCTCATCTTTCAAGTTTTTAGCGATTATGACGGGTAATTTGTCATCACCCTCCAAAAACGCATACTCAAGATGGGATGGTAAGTCTTTGAGTTCAAGGTCGGGAGGATCTTCACATGAAGATTTAACCTTTTCAGGCACATTAATTTCACAAACTGGTGACGGAGGAAGATTTGGGTCACTATTGATCACACTTAACAACTCCTCAAGGTAAACAGTATCTCCCTCAGAATCATAGATGCCATCAACACCCGGTGGTATTGAATCATCATGTTCAAGAAATTCATCGATCTCTTCCATTAGAAAATCACTTCCTCCGAAGGGAGTGAAAGATGGAGAGCGAGAATCGATCGTAAGACCCGAAGTAGAAGTGGGATTGCCACTTTCAGAAATTTCAAGTACTTCTTGAACATATTCTTCACAAGCAATGTCAATAACATCGACTCGGTTAAACCGGTCAATGAATTGTAGGGAGAGAGATTTAGTATCACCAACTTTAAGGTCACGGATGGTCATCATTGTCTAATGGTTCATTGTTTCACCGTGAACATCTATAAGGCACGTGCCGTCCTCAAGAAAGGTCTTCCTAAGATTAAGGGAGCCCGAGGATCGGCAACGTAATCAACGACCACAAAATCGGCAGGAAAGAAGAACGTTCCAACCTTCACGAAAACATCCTCGGCGATGCCGGTTGGAGTAGAAATCGTTCGGTCGACAAGTTCAAGGATCATTCGGGTTTTGGTTAAAGCTGGGAGACTTAATTCTTTCCAAATGGAGAGAGGCATTAGGTTGATGCTTGCACCGAGATCGGCTAAGGCTAAGCATTCATTCATCTCCGGAAAATACACCCGGTAATAAGAAATCTACCGGGTCTCAAGTATCTCGGGAAACTATTTAGGTAACCGCTGAGCAATTCTCGTTTACCGTGTCTTTGTCAACTCAATTTTTTTTTTTATCATATCCTTGTCATTGAGAGCTTTCTAAACATTGGTGCAAATTTAGGCATGTGTAGGAGAGCGTCTGCGAAACTTAGCTCAAATGGAGATTCTAAAAAAACCCAGAAATTTTGAGCTAGAAAGATCGTCTTTTTTCACAGAACTTTCTTGTTGGCCCTTGAAGGATAAGGCAATGTTGGTTTAGTCTTTGGAACAACAACGGTCTCACCAATTTGGTCATTAGTATAGGACCACCGAGGTGGATTGTTTTCGTGCTTGGTTGCTACCGTATCCGTTGTCACCTCGGGTTCTTTTCCGTCTCCTTAGGAGGAGAAGAAGTTTGAGGTCCCCTTATATTGAAACACCGCTTCGGGTAGTGATTGCTTTCACACACCTTTTGGTTTAGCAATGGGGTTTACATGGAAGAGAACCCGAGCCCGAAGTAGAAGCAGTAATTACTATTCAACGAATTTTGGTGATCAGGTCCTGTTATATTTGGCCATTTGATTTTGCATATTTAGGCATAACCGCGTCATTAGATTTACGTATTGATCAAAATACGGACTTAGTACACACCTGGTGTTGGATGAAGCTGGAGTGGGAGCTTGTATGGTGGACTTGAAAAATCGGGGTTGATTACTCTGAGGTTGGTAAACTTGTCCTTGATAGAAATTACTACCTCGATTTGGTTCAAATTGTTTCCCCGATTTGGTATGAAATTGAATCCCCAATTTTTGGTTGGTTTGATAGTTTTTGGTCATAAGAAGGAAAATCGGGAGTCGAATTTGTTACAAATCATCTGAGTCGGTAACTGCATTTCCCTTGGTTATAATAACTGCGGCGGCTTGTGACACGTATTCCTTTAAAAAAAAAAGAGAATAATGTCACAATAGTCATTGTGGCTGACAATTTTGGTAAGAGTGAACACACTATTCCCCGCAAGTTACACATCTTTTCTCGTCGCTTTACGGACGGGAGCTGGAGTTTGGTTTTTTCCTTACCGAGAATACAATGCTCCTAACCATATCTTTTGCTCAGTCAACAGCGGATGAAACTTGCAGGGGTAAGGAGCTCGTACACACTTTTGAAACAAGGCTTTGCTTCGTGATTGACGACTTATGGACTTCTCCGATATTTTTAGGCATTCTCGAGGCATTTTATCCAAAAAGTTACCCACCCGCAGCGAGTTCATGAATCTTGATCATTCGAATTTAGGGCATTATAGAATGTATCGAGTGATGCAAATTCCTGAAAACCCATATGGGCATCCCCTAAGAAATCATTGAATCGGTCCCATGCCTCGTAAAACGTTTCATCAAATTTTTGTTGAAATCTCGTGATTTCATTTCGAAGATTTGTTGTTTTAGAGGGAGGGAAGAATTTGTTAATGAATTTCGAAACAAGATCATCCCATGTAAGAATCGATCGAGGGGGCTCTTTTTCAAGCCAAATCCGGGCTGCTCCCTCGAGGGAAAATGGGAAAAGCATAAGCTTAACCGACGTACTCGGGACGTTTGGGAACTTCATCGTAGAAGTGATCTTGTTGAAATATCGGATGTGGGCATGTGGGTCTTCTTTATCATGTCATAAAAGTATGTTTTGAACAAGATTAAGTAGACATTCTTGATCTCAAAGTTTTTCGCGTAAATATCGGGAACAACGATCCGCAATCCTCATAACCCTCGGTGGTGCTTCCGAGCAATTGCGCCATAGTTCGATTATCGTCCATCGTAACTATGGGAGGATTGAAAGTTTCTTGATTGTTATTTGGTTTCTCAAGATTTGGTGATTCAACAGAAGGTTGTCGGACTTGTGGTTGTCGACGTCTACGTGCTTGAGAACGAGTGCGCATGCACAAAATAGAAATATAAAAAGAAAATTTACACTAATTTTTTGGTTTTTCAATGATTTATTCACAATGTATTTTACCGGACAATGAGATAAGACAACTTCAACCAAATAATCTACTTACTTCACGGTAGCTCTCAAAAAGATAAACGCACAGGTGAGCGGAGGAGTAGGAATAGCGCGAAGCTTATTTCTCCTTTCGGGTCGTAGTTCCTCGGAACAACCCTCCTTATACCCACTTTATAGTTTGTTTAACTTTTCAAGGTGAGCCGTACGTCGTAAGAGACACAAATGGCAAGTTTTTAAATCTTTTGTTCGAGTTGGGAACCAACAAGTTCACCGGAAGTTATTATGATAATACCTCAGTTGAGAATATTATATTTTGGTATTTTACCAATTTGTGAATTTTATTGATAATTAAAGACAATGTTTTTATCTTTTTGATTTTTCTTTTTTTTTTTTTATATGATAATTATACTAATAAAAGAAAATGAAAAATATTTTGTGTTATTTTTTTTATATGTTTATAAAAGAAAATATTCACAGATTCAAACACAATTTGTCAAACGTAACGATAATCGTTTTCACAGCCTCCCCGGCAACGGCGCCAAAAATTGATTGATGCTAAACTACACCTTAAAATATATATAATATATAATAAAATATAAAATATATATAGTAAGTGTAATCTAAAACACAATCAATGATACCGAGAAGTAGTATAGAATGTTCCCGGGTCGTTTATCCCCAACGAGGCTGGACTGGAGAATCGATAAGTCGAAAAGATTGAGTTTGAATGAGAAAAATGGATTTGAGAGTGGTGGAAAGTTAAATTTTTTTTTAAACAATAACAAACAAAAACTTTAAGAAAAACCTAAAATTATGAAATTAAACTAGAAAACTAGAGCACGAATCCCGAACAAAGGGGGAAAAACTTAATCTTTAAAATTAAACCCTACGAATAAATTTTTTGCTCTAAACTCTCCATGGAAACAAATAACGAAGAATGAAAAAGACTAGACTGAAAACGGAGGTCGTTTGACCCAAAAACGAGTCAAGGCAAAAACCGCACCCGAACCCGTTCTTTAAAAAGCAAAAAGTGTTATAAAACGACCCTAACGAATTTTTATATTTTTCCTACAAACTATATGACTAAAGAAAATTTTCTAAAAAAGAAAAATATTTTTTTGGATAATTTTTTGTATTTTTTTTTATGATTTTTTAAACTTTAAACTAATTAAATTATAAAAAATACATAAACGACCTTTAAAAATTCCTGAAATTTTACTAAAAATACTTTACGACTATGATTAACCATACTAAAAATGAGAAACAAAAAGTTGCTTATAAATAATCCCTAAAATAAGCTGTAAACAGCTTATGGCTTAATAGCAAAAAACGTATATAAATACCAAGGCCATTGGGACTATAACGAAAAAGTCCTAAGGGCGCAGCGGTATGTGTGTGTACAAAAAGAGAGGTGTACGAGGGTAGAGACCCGGGTTCGAGTCTTGCTCACCCGGGTCACCCCTTGTCTCCTTTTTTTTTGGAAAAACATTGTGAACCAAAGTTGTTAACTTATTGACTTAACAACTTTCACACACTATGACCTTTTCTAAAACTATAAATAAGCTTAAAATGAGCTTTTTAAAACGACAGCAACTTAAACAAGCTTAAAAGCTAAAAGTGGCTAAGACTTTTGGACATTTGTGAACTAATAAGCTAAAACTTAGGCTAAATAAGCTAAGAGGGGGCCTATACTAACCTAAATAAGCACTAAAGGTCTTAAAGTAATCACTAAATAAGCTAGAAAAGGATATACTATACGAAACTGAAATTGCGCTTAAGAGGCCCTTAAAAAAGCTAAATCTTTTTGGCCCCTTTGTGGAACAAATAAGCTAAGACTAAACTGAATAAGCTTAAGAGGGTTCCTAAGCTAGCCTAAATAAGCAATAGTGTCTATAATGCATAAACTAAATAAGCGGAAAACGGGCTAAATGACAGAACACTAAAACTAAGCTTAAAAGTCTAAAAGCTACACTGGTATAACACAAAATTAAGCAATGAAAATGGCACATACGCATACACAGCATAACAAACTAAAATAAACTATTAGGAACACAATTTTGAGCAATTTGGAGAAAGCTCAATAAGCTAGAAAAGTGGCTTATGGCCCACACAGCAGTACTATCCTTGGAAGGTTAGAACGTTGGTGTGGAAATGGCTTTAGAGTCACACTTTGGCTCTAAAATAAGCAACAAGAAGGGTTCCTTAAGGACTGAGATTAAGGGTACTTATCTAAGAGCTTATTGGCTTTCAAAATAAGCCAAAAGCTAGGGCTTGGTCTTACTAAAAAGCTAGAAAGGAGGGCTTAAAGTTGGCCCCTTAGCACCAGGGGAAAACTAGTGCTAAAACAAGGGCTTAATTGACAGCTTATTTTAAGCTGTCAAATAAGCTCAAATGAAAAGGAAAAGTTGAAACAGATTAATAATACTAGGAAATGGATTTGTGCACAAATTTTAAGAAACTAAAACACTCATAATCCTGCTGAATTTTGAGAGTGAAAAAGGGCTTTTAGTTTTTTAAAAACTGACACTTAAAAACTTGGTGGCTTTGACTCAAAGAGTCAAGTGACACAAAGAGGCTTTGTCAGCTTGTTTAAAACACACAAGAACACTCTTTTTTTAAAACCACAACTCAAAATTACAAGAGCTTATGAAATAAGCTCTTGTAGCTTTTTTTAAAAACCACAGTTTCAATTGTTCACTTAGAAAACTTGAATAACAGACTTTTGACTAAAAAGTTTTAGCAAAACAAGCTTAAATATCCTCAAATACTTAAGCTAAAAATCACTTGTGACCCCAACCCATACCAAAACCATTTTTGACCCGTTTTCATTGTTAACCCAAACACCCCCTTAATTTTGCAAAGTGATTTTAAAACCTATAAAAACTGAAGTAAACTAAAAATTTTAAAAGGCTACTACTACTTAAACAATTTTAAACAATAAAAAGGTAAAAAGCATATCAAATAAGCACTTAAAAAGACAATAAGCTAGTGACAGTTTTAAGCTATCTTTGACAGTTTTGGATCAAATTGCATGAGAATGAAATGAAAAGCATTAAAAGGCATATTTAGACATTAATAAACACTAATAAGCACAAAAAAACAGTAATAAGCTAAAAAATAAGCTAATAAGCTATTGCTACAGTAACTTTTAAGCAAAATTTAAAAGGAATTGTACCTATATAAAACCCTTGCCAAACAAGGTTTTTGAAACCTATTAAGCTCTAAAATCCTACCCACAGCTTATAAATAAGCTTAAACTAAGCAATCCCAATAAGCCTTCCAATTTTGCTTATTCATCCATACTTGATCAATCATACAGTAACTTTGTCCCTTTCTTTTTTTTGAATTTTCCTTAAAAGTTTTCTAAAAACAGGTTATAAAAATGGCTTATATTTGAGATCTTAAAAGGTCTTAAAGAGAAGATTGTAACTTAGAACACAATTGCAAGACTAAAACTGAATTTTCATTAAAAATTGAAGTACAAGTACATAAAAGACTTTAAACTAAAAACTAAAACTTTAAACACTAAAAACTACTTAAAATTACACTCCCAGCCTCAAGGGCTTTGCAATGCTTTAAATAGGAAAAATACTAAAAAAAAAAGAGACTAGGTTTGCTTCTTGGTCTCTTTGTCCTTCTTGCAGTGTGCTTTTTCTTGTAGAACACAAAAGACCTTGTGTGTTTGTTTTGAGAGAGCAAGAACAAACAATCCTGGCCCTCCATTTTTCCTGCCCCCAAGTCGAAGTATTTAACCTTTTATATGATCTTGGTGGGTTGTATGGGTATGCCAACATGGCAAGGCCCATTTTTTAGGTGGGAAAGATAGTGGAGAGGAAGGGGGATGATTATCCATGGGGTTGTTTGGGTTTGCAGGATAAAGGGGAGGAAGAAATCCCGTGAGTTGTGTTGGGGGGAAAAATGGGCGGGAAAAGGGGTTATAAAAAGGTAGGGGTGCAGGCAAAATTTTTAGGGTAATGCAAGAATGGCCCCTCATGGTATATGTTTTAATTTGCACCCATGGTCCTTGTGTTTTAAATGTTTTGGGGACTTGGCAAATTAAGTCCCCAAGGGTTATAATACCACTTTCACCACTCGTCCTTGTCTTTATAGCTTTATGGCTTTGGCAGAATTGCCCCTTGGGGTATAACTTTGCCGTGTTGGCAGTTTCAGCCCTTGTCTTTATTTTTCTCTTTTTCTTCTTTAAATATAAGTTTAGGGATTAACAAGTTTAGTCCCTAAACTTGCTTTTCTTGAATTTTGGCTTCAGGGTTGACTTGGGTTGACTTTCTGTTGACTTTTTCAGGCTTGGGCTTGGACTTTGACTTGTCTTTTCTTGCTTTTCCATTCCGTGTCTGGTTTTGTCGTTTTGGCTTCGTTTTTCGTCCTTTTCTTAGATATCCGTTCCTGCACAACACAATTAGCAAAACAAGCGTATATTTGGCATTTTAAGTCCGTTTTTGGTTATTTTAGCTCGTTTTTAAAGGTAAAAGGTATGTGTAATTAAACACATACCAAAATCCCCCAAACTAAGGTATTGTCGTGTCCTCACGCAATGTTATGAAGTAAACATTTACGAAATCTAAGAATCTCAATCCCCCTCGACTAGTAACCTCAAAAAGTAGCAAAGTGTTCATCAAGGGGAACTAAAGAATCAATAGCTTCGACAAGTCCCGTTTTCACCATTTTTTATCTATACACTAACTATCCCTAATATTTTTGGATTTTCTTTTTTCCTTTTCTTGACTACTTGTTTGACTTCCTTTATTTTATCAACACTGGGATCATAGAATGAGAAACGCCCATAGAATAATCTACGGATGTCCTGACGGATAAATTCATCGTCCCCAATTTTTTCACTAGTTCCAAACCAAGCAATTAAACAAGATCATTTGTCAATATAAGTCTAAATGCTAAGCACTCATACTTATGACTTGTGAACTTTTAACTCCCAAATGAATATATGATTTAAATGTGTGTACTCATTTCAACTCAACCATAGATCAACTTATTTCCATAGTCGTGATTCAAGATGAATCATGACTCAAAGCAACAACTTATTAGGACCTTGTAACTTGATTTTAAAGAACGAGATTTTAACTGTAGAACTTTTTGCAACATCTTCATCATTATAATCATAAGTTCTTAAAGCTAGGAATGCGTTGCTTAGTTTGAACACCTACCTAGGCCTCGCTCCCTAGTAGGATATCACAACCAACGACCGGTGTTCTTAGTTTGAAAACCTACCCCGTTGCTAGCGTAGTGGGAAATCACATCAACACCTTCTTCCTAATATGGCTAAGGATTGGTGTCTTAGTTTGAACCCTCACCTAGACCTCGCTTCCTGGTGAGATATCACAACACACCAAATCCCTAGAAGTAAAGATGTCTTAGTTTGAACCCCCACCTCGTGGTTAGCGAGAGGGATATCATGACCACATCTTTTACTTGCGTCCAATACTCAAATGTATGCTTCATGGCATAATTTCAATATTCCTGCATTATTTGCATATCATATTCATTCATGCTTCTTTGGCATTTTAACTTTCAAATTACTAGAACAAAAAAATCATGCACTAAAGAATCATAGTTACAAATTTGAAGCTCTTTCCCTAAAAACATCGATTGACTTAGTTGTAATTTAAATGAGCACTATGATTAGGTGGATTAGAAGCTAATTGTGGAGAAAAAGGCCACAAGATACTCTAAAAGTTTTAGAAGAATCATGCTCAGCCACATAAACTTATAATTAACTCAATCACTTTTCTGTTCTTCACCTTATAAAATTCGAAGCAAAAAATATCCGTGAAGCTTAGGCCTACAAGCGGGGAACAGCATAGGCTCACACGCCCGATCGAGTCAAAAATTATTCTCATTCTACCCATTGGGACAGTCAAAACTGTGACAAAACACTTATTTTATTTTTGAAAATTTTGAAAAAAAAATTTCATTTTTTTTGGTATTTTTGCAAAAAAATTGGTGGTAAAAACGGGATTACATGATAACAACGGCTGCAGGCAGAATCAAATCGAAGATCCCCCCCATACTAGAACTAAACATCGTCCTTGATGTTTTGAAAGGGGCACCTACGTAAATCTAAGGCCGTTTATTAAGTGTGCCAAAAGATAAAACGTTAGTTGATTAGATTAGGATATTGGATTCCCAAAATGAAGCTGAGGATGTGAAACTCTTGTGAATGAACGGCAAAACTGAGAGCACGAGAGTCTTCACAATCCGGGCAATCCTGGACAATTAACAACACAAACACGAAACACGGGTAATGGAAGAGGCGAGCCTCCACACAACAAGAAAACACTTATTCATTTTTACACAATACTACGATAAGCATGGGGTGCCTCCCACGAAGCGCTTGTTTAAGGTCGCTATGCTTGACCTGTCACTATGAATTTATTTGGTTCAAGGGGAATGTGGTGGATATCTTGGACTACATTGTGTACGGTCCCCCCTCCAAAGTAGTGCTTTAAACGATGACCATTCACTTTGAAATTTGGCCCGAGTATCTGGATAAACTCGACATGCCATAATGGGAAAAACTTGGGTTACAGTGGAATGGTCCACGTCCAGGGGCTTAAGCTTTCCTGAGAAAAACTTCAATCTAAGGTTAAAGAGGAGGCAACTCGATCACCGACGTTGAAAACGCGGTTTTTGATCTTGGAGTCATGGATTCTCTTTGTTTTCTCCTTGTAAATTAAAGAATTCTCGTAGGCATGATCACGAAGTTCATTAAGTTCGTTGAGCTGAACTTTTCTGTGATCACCCGCGGTTTTGATATCAAAGTTTGTATGCTTAAGGGCCCAGTAAGCTTTGTGCTCGAGCTCAATCGGAAGATGACATGCCTTCCCGTACACTAACTTGTATGGAGTACACCCGATGGGTGTTTTGTAAGCTGTGCGGAAAGCCCAAAGTGCGTCATCTAATTTATCCGACCAAGAGGCACGATTTTCGCCCACGGTCCTTTCAAGAATTCGTTTCAAACCACGATTGGATACCTCAACTTGTCCACTTGTTTGTGGATGATACGCGGTGGAGAGACGATGAGTGACTCCGTATTTAAGCATGACCTTTGCAAATTGGTCATTGCAAAAATGGGTTCCGCGATCACTTATGATTGCACGAGGGGCACCGAATCTGGCGAAGAGAGATTTAAGAAATTTGCAAACAACTCGGGCGTCATTGGTGGGGAGCGCTTTTGCTTCAACCCATTTTGATAAATAATCAACGGCCACGAGTATATATTTGTTCCCTCTTGAAGACGGGAACGGCCCCATAAAATCAATGCCCCACATGTCAAAGATTTCGCAAACTTGGATAGAGTTTTGTGGCATCTCATCACGTTGCGAAATTTTGCCTTGACGTTGACAAATGTCACATCGGGTGACAAAGTCGTGGGCATCCTTGTAGATCGTGGGCCAATAGAAACCTGAATCGAAGATCTTTTTAGCGGTGTAATTGGCACCGTAGTGTCCCCCGGTGGGTCCACTGTGGCAAGCTTTGAGAATGTCAAAAGCTTCTTGCCCCGAAACACAACGCCGAATCACTTGATCCGCACATATCTTAAACAAGAAGGGGTCGTCCCAAAAGTAGTGTTTGACGTCTTTGAAAAACTTTCTTTTCTGTTGGGACGACATTCCTTTGATCACAAAATTCCCCGCATGGTAGTTTGCAAAATCGGCAAACCATGGGGCATTATCATCACCACGAAAGGTAACCATCCCAAGTGTCTCGAGAGGAAATGTTTCCGTAATTTCCTTTTTCTCGAGCTCACTTTGATGGGGATTTTCAAGTCTAGAAAGGTGGTCTGCGGCGAGATTTTCTGCTCCTTTTTTATCACGGATAACGACATCAAATTCTTGGAGCAGCAAAATCCACCGGAGCAATCTTGGCTTAGCATCCTGCTTAGCAAGCAAGTACTTGAGAGCCGAATGGTCCGTATACACTATGCTTTTGGACAAGACAAGATATGGCCGGAATTTCTCGAAAGCATACACTATTGCAAGTAATTCTTTTTCCATTGTAGTGTAATGTGCTTGAGCCTCGGTCATATTTTTGCTTGCATAGTGTATCGGCTGGAAGTGCTTGGTCTTACGTTGCCCTAGGACTGCCCCAACAGCAAAATCACTTGCATCACACATGATTTCAAAGGGCAAGTCCCAATCGGGAGCAACTAGAATTGGAGCCTGGGTTAACTTCATCTTAAGGGTTTCAAATGCTTCAATGCATTCCTTCGAGAAGATAAACGGAGTTTCTTTTTCAAGGAGGTGGGTCATAGGCCGGGCGATTTTGGAAAAATCCTAAATAAATCGTCGGTAGAATCCGGCGTGACCGAGAAAACTGCGAATACCCTTCACGGTAGTGGGATGAGGTAACTTTGCTATGACATCAACTTTTGATTTATCAACCTCAATCCCGGTCTTAGAATATTTTGGCTCAAGGACTTATGCCTTCCTTGACCATAAAGTGGAACTTTCCACAATTTTGCACAAGATTGTGTTTCACACTTTGGAGCATTTTGTCTAAATGGGAAGGAGGAGGAGAAAGAATCACTGAAATACCGAGAAATCATCCATGATGACTTCCATGGTTTTCAATCTATCGTGAAAAATTGCAACCATAAACCTTTGGAACGTGCCCGGTGCATTGCATACCAAAAGGCATGCGTCGATAGGCAATGTCCAGTAAGGGCTGGTGAAGGTTAGTCTTCTCTTGATCATCGTGGTATTTGGATATGAAGTAGCCGAGAAGTAAATCGTCCAAAAAGCAATAGTACTCATTTCCGGCTAATCTTTCAAGAATCTGATCCATGAATGGTAAAGGGAAATGGTCTTTACGAGTTGCATCGTTGAGTTTTCGGTAATCGATGCAACTCGCCATCCCGTAACCAACCATAGTGGGTATTAAATTTATTTTCTTCATTATTTCACCTCGGTATGCCTCCCTTCTTAGGGACTCATTGACCGGGCTTACCCAGGGACTGTCAGAGATAGGGTAAATAAACCAGGCTTCAAGAAGTTTGATAAACTTCTTGACTTAATGAAAACTCATAGATTTGGGGTTACTCTTCTCTGATGTTGAACTAAGGGTTTGGCATTTTCCTCATCGATTCTTATGGGTGCACAAACTGTAGGATCTATCCCCTTTTATATCAGATATCTTCACGCTATGGCATGTTTGGTGACTTTAAAGAACCTTGTTAGGGCGGTTTTATCCTCATCTTTCAAGTTTTAGCGATTATGACGGGTATTTTTCACACCCTCCATATACATATCAGATGGATGGTAAAGTCTTTGGATGTTCAAGGTCGGGAGGATCTTCACATGAAGATTTGACCTTTTCAGGCACATTAATTTCATAAACTGGTGACGGATGGAGATTTGGGTCACTATTGATCACACTTAACAATTCCTCAAGGTAAACAGTATCTCCCTCAGAATCGTAGATGCTGTCAACACCTGGTGGTATCGATTCATCATGTTCAAGAAATTCATCGATCTCTTCCATTAGAAATATCACTTACTCTACGGGTGGAAAGATGGAGAGCGAGAAACGATCATTAGGTCCACGTAGAATGTGGGATTGCACTTGCGTTTTCAAGTACTTCTTGAACATATTCTTCACAAGCAATGTCAATAACATCGACTCGGTTAACCGATTCAATGTTATTGTAGGAGAAAGTCTTAGTATCACCAACCTTGAAAGCCACGGATTGTTCATCGTGCCTAAGGGTCATTTGTTCACCTGTGCACATAGATCAAGCACGTGCCGTCCTCAAGAAAGGTCTTCTCTAAGATTAGGGGAACCCGCAGGATCGACAAACGTAATCAAGACCACAAAAATCGGCAGGAATGGTAGAACGTTCCAACTTTCATGAAAACCTCCTCGGACGATGACGGTGGGAGTAGAAATGTTCTGGTCGGCTAAGTTCAAGTATCATTCGGTTTTGGTCCAAGCTGGGAGACTTAGTTCTTTCAAATGGAGAGAGGCCTTAGGTTGATGCTTGCACCGAGATAGGCCAAGCTAAGCATTCTTTCATGTCCGGAAAATCACACTGGTTATAAGAAATCTGCCGGGGTCTCACCAAGTTTCTCGGGAAACTTTTTTAGGTTAACCGCCAGCAATCTCGTTACCGCGTGTCTTTGTCAACCAATCATCTTATCCTTGTCCATTGAGGGCTTTCTAAACATTGTGCAAATTTGGGCATGTGTAGAGTGAGCAGTCCGCGTACTTAGTTCGAAATGGAGATTCGAAATATCCATAAATTTTGAAGCCAGAAAGATTGTCTTTTTCACGAGTTTTCTTTGTTGGACCTTGAAGGATAAGGCCAAGGTTGGTTTAAGTCTTTGATGCATCAAAACCGGGTTCAAAATTTGGTCATTTAGTTTGGACCATGGAGGATTGGAGGTTTTCGGGCTTGGTTGCTCCGTATTCCTTTGTTTACTCGGTTTCATTTTCCTTCTCCTTAGGTGGAGAGAAATTTGAGGTCCATTATAGGAAACACCGCTTCGGGTGGTGATTGCTTTCACATCACCTTTCGGGTTAGCAATGGTGTTGCTTGGAAGAGAACCCGAACCCGAAGTAGAAGCGGTATTACTATTTACGAATTTGGTGATCAGGTCCGTTATATTTGCCATTTGATTTTGCATATTTTGCATAACCGCGTCGTTAGCTTTGACGTAGTTATCAAAATCGGGCTTAGACACACCTGGTGCTGGTGTAACTGGAGCTTGAAAAGTCGGGGTTGATTAATCTTGGGCGTTGGTAAACTAATCCTTGATTGAAATTATTACCCCGATTTTGGTTAAAATTGTTCCCCCGATTTTGGTTGAAATTGATCCCCCGATTTTGGTTGTTTTGATGGTTTTGCATAGGAGGAAAACCGGGAGGTCGAATTTGGTTAGCAACCATCTGAGGTCGGTAACTGGCATTCCCTTGGTTGTAGTTAACTGCGGCGGCTTGTGATCGTATTCTTGGTTATTGTCACGATGATGCTGCCATCCGTGGCTGGACAATTTTGGTAAGAATGACCACCCCACAAGCTTACACAACTGAGCTCGATGCTTTTTCAGGGAGCGGGAGCTGAGTTTGGGTATTTTTCTTAGCGGAATCAATGCTCTTAACCATATCTTTCAGCTCATTGCAAACATCGGATGATACTGCTGGGGTAGAAGAGCTCGCTTACTCACTTTTGAAACTTTGGCACTTGCTTCGGTGATTGACGGAACTTTGTGGACTTGCTCTCGGATGATTTTTAGGCATTCTCGAGGAATTTTATAGAAGTTAACACCCGCTGCGGAGTTCAATGAATTTGAAACATTCGAATTTAGGGAATTATAGAATGTATCGAGTTGATGCAATTCTGAAAACCCATGATGAGGGCATCCCCTAAGAAGATCATTGAATCGGTCCCATGCCTCGTAAAACGTTTCATCAAATTTTTTTTGAAATCTTTGATTTCATTTCGAATGATTTGTTGTTCTTAGAGGGAGGAAGAATTTGTTAATGAATTTCGAAAAACAAGATAATCCTCATCGTTAGATTGATTGAGGGGCTCTTTTTCAAGCCATTCCGACGCTTGCTCCCTCGAGGGAAAATGGAAATGCTAAGCTTAACCGAAGTACTCGGGACGTTTGGGAATTCATCGTAGAAGTGATCTTGTTGAAATATCGGATGTGGGCATGTGGGTCCTTCTGTATCATGTCCAAAAATGGCTTGTTTTGATCAAGATTAAGTAAAACACATGCTTGTTCTCCTATAAAGTTGTTCGCGTTATTCTCGGAAAATCGATTGCTTCCTAGTAACCTCGTGGGTGCCTCGAGTTATTGAGACATGTACGATTATCGTCCATACGTATATGGTTGAGGGATTGAGATTTCTTGATTGTTATTTGCGGTTATAATGGTTTGGTGTTCAACAGAAGTTTGTCGGCTTGTGTTGTCGACGTTTACGTGCTTAAGAACGCGTGCGAATGCACAAAATAGAAATATAAATGAAATTTACACTAAATTTTTTTGTTTTTTCATGTATATTCACAATGTATTTTACCGGACATGAGATAAGACATTCAACCAATAATCCTACTTACTTCACGGTAGCTCTCAAAAAGATAAACGCACAGGTGAGCGGAGGAGTAGGAATAATGCGAAGCTTATTTCTCCTTTCGGGTCGTAGTTCTTAGGAACAGCCCTCCTTATACCCACTTTATAGCTTGTTTAACTTTTCAAGGTGAGCCGTACGTTGTAAGAGACACAAATGGTAAGTTTTTAAATCTTTTGTTTTTTTTTTTTTTTTGGTTTTTTCGAGTTGGGAACCAATAAGTTCCGGAAGTTATTATGTTAATACCTCAATTGAGAATATTATATTTTGGTATTTTTATTCATTTCGTGAATATTTATTTCACTTTTTATGGAAAATGTTTTTTATTTTGGTTTTCTTTTGTTTTTATTTGATAATTATACTAGTTAAAGAAAATGAAATTTATTATTATTTTTTTGTACTTTTTTTGTTTTTATAAAGAAAATATTTACAGATTTAAACACAAATTGTCAATACGTAGCAATAATCTTTTTCACTGCCTCAACGACGCGGTGCCCATATAATGTGACTAGCTTCTTATCACCCTGATTATATACATATATACAGCAAACAACAAGGATCAGAATCGCGAGACAATTGAACCAGATAGCAGTATAGGGTGATCTCACCGGGTCGTTATGTTCCCAAACGAGGCTTGATGAAAATTGAAAGCGAATGATAATGATGAAGCGGATAAGACAAGGAATGATTGGGCACTAACACTAATAAGCAAATGCACATAAAAATAAGCAAAGAGAATAAGCTGGAATGAGATAAAAGCTAGAATGGTAAATTACACTTAAAACTTTTTATACTAAGACACAGAAAAGCTCAAATAAACTTAAGACAAATTAAATAAGCTAAGCTAAACTCTAAATAAGCAAATTCAAAAAGCAATTAAGCTAAATTAAGCAAGAAAAACTCAGCAGTACTAACAACAGTACTAACAGTATTAACTATCAGTACTAACTTGGAGTTAGTACTGCTAGCTTTAAGTTAGTACTGCTAGCTTAAGGTTAGTACTGCTAGCTTTAACAAAACACAATGAAGCAAGAAATAAGCAAATAAGCTAAAACAGATATTTAACTACCCCTAATAAGCATTCAGGCATAAGAATAAGCAACTAGATTAAACTAAAATGGCAAATAAGCTAAAAAGCTACAAACTGATACACTATTGAAAATACTTTGAAAAGGAAAATAAGCTTAAATAAGCTTACTCCTAAAAACAGTAAAGGAAAATGGGTTAATCTACTCTAAAAAGCTAAGTAAATCTTAAATAAGCAGAAATAATAAGCTGATAAGCTAAAATGAACCACCAGTACTAACAGTTTTAACTATCAGTACTATCTTGGAGTTAGTACTGCTAGCTTTAAGTTAGTACTGCTAGCTTTGAAATCCAAGAAAATGAACCAGCAGTACTAACTTGGAGTTAGTACTGCTAGCTTTAAGTTAGTACTGCTAGCTTTGAAATCCAAGAAAATGAACCAGCAGTACTAACTTGGAGTTAGTACTACTTGTTCTAAACACCCTTAAAGTTTTCAAAAGTCATTTTTCTTTTCATACTGATTAAAAACAGATTTTCCAATAACAAAATAAGATACTTGTAAGCAGACTTTAATTAAGAATAAGCACTTAAATAAGCTAAATTTTTCTAACAGTGTTAACTCAAAACTAACAGTTTTATTAAATGAACTAACAGTACTAACTAAGAAAGTGACACAAACTATTTTCAA